>SMOB01000231.1:0-149060 GCA_007388105.1 Coniochaeta prunicola | reverse complement strand
TATCTTCGTGCTGCAGAGGCTTTGGCATCTTGCTGGGCGCGATGGCGTGGAGCGCTGCGTCCGAAGTCGACGTGGTGGGGTGTGGGGCAGAAAATTGATCGGGAAGGTGGTGTGATCGTGAAGGTGATAGAATACGGTACTGCGATATCATCAGCGGTCGTGATGCCCGACTGGCTAAGGAGTTGACTCGATATCCCACGGGTGTAGATGCTCCGTGTCTTTGAGATAAGCTCCTATTTCTGTTGGGCATTCATCCATTATTTCTCTCAGCGTAAGCTTATTTGGTTGATTGCTGCTGTAGGCAAGTTTAAACATGCTCGAAGCTGCAGCAGTTTTCATGTCACTCGACAGCGTTCGACACAATCTACCATGTTGGCTATTCGGTTTGATTTGTTATCAAGGTCCCAACACCTCGAACCGGGACACGGACAAGTACCGTAGAATGGGGATAGCTAAGCGCCATGCTACAGTGATAGGTATATACAGTCAATCCACGTATCTCTCCTTCGAGAGGAAGCACCACATCCTCTTCCGGGATAGGTATAGAGTCGATGCCTTAGTCACCTTGGCGACACCTTGCCTATGAGCTCTCTCTTCCATCTTCTTGTCGACAATGATGGTCACCAGGTCTATCGGAACCCTCAATCCTTGCGCCCTAGATATGCCTCCGACTCGTTCCTCGTTTCGTACGTCGCCTCTTCCAGGGCCCAAAATTAGTCCCTCTTCATCGGGAGGAAACACATAGCTTCTCGTATGCATGTTTGCCAAAACTTTCCTTGTTCTCCTTCAGTGCGACTTTGTTGCAGCTGGCTGTCATCATTCTGCGCCCATTGCGGCGTGCCACGGTCGATTTTGAATGTGACAATCTGGCGCGTAACTGATTTCTCAAGTAGGTAAACCTGGGCGCGCTGCTGCCGTAATGCAGGCTCGTCGCCGTAATGCTCGTGCCGACCTCCAATATTACGTTCTGCCTAGTAGTAATTCTGGATATCCGAACTCCCAGCGCCATATCCAGCTCCTCCCATGGGTCTACCCTGCCCTTGCTGCTGCTGTGGTGGAGGCGCACCTTGCTGCGGTGCCTGCCAGCCACCGTACTGCTGTTGCTGTTGATACGGCGCCTGATACTGAGTTTGCTGTGCCTGGTTATAATAGGCTGCTGGACCTTGCGGAATCTGCTGTGCCTGCTGCTGCTGCTGTCCTTGCTGCGGCAGCGCCGGATAGTCCTCATAAGACACCTGCTGCTTGAAGCCACCCTGATTCTCCCTCGCAACAGCATCATCGAGGCTCTTGTAGTGATGTCCACCGCCCCTCCCGCCCCTCGGTCCCTTAGGCGCACCACCTCCCCGACCTCCCCTGAAGTTGCCGCGTCCACCACCTCCTCGACCACCGCGGAACTGCCCTTGACCCGCTCCCCCGCGCCCAGTGTGGTAGTGTCTCCGTCCATCCGCGCCCGGACCACCGTAGCCTCCACGGCCGTGCCCATCGTAATCATCATGTTTCCTCTTGCTCGTCTTGTTCGTGGTGAAGCCCTCATACGGTGACTCGGTCGAGTCCTCCCGCTCGATTTTGAGGAGCATTTTTTCTCTCACGACCGTCTCGAACACGAAAGCTTTGTCGGGCGGCACGGGCTGCCAGTTTTGTATCCTCGTCGCGTCGCCCGGTCTGGCGCCCCGCCGCAGCGCGAGCACGACAAAGGGAGATGGGTTGTCGGTGTGGTATTTTGCCGTCGACGGCACGGGTTGGACAGAAGCGGCCCAGACGCTGTTGTCGAGACAGGCCGTGCCGGTCACCTCCCACGTCATCTTGGCGCCTATGCCACCGACCTTTTTTAATATATGAGGAGGGCATGACTTGAGAGTGATCATGATGTTGTTGGCGTGGTACTTGAGCTCGTCGTTCTTCAGCGCGGCAGGGATCTGAGCGAGAGTCAGGAGCCGTTGCGAATCGGCCGCGTCAATCAAGTAGCCGGTGTAGAAGACGTTTTTCCTGATTATCAGCCGTTGGTTGGGCATGTTCGACTTCGTGACATGCTCGTTGTGCTCGTTTATCAGGTGTTGCACCTCGGCAACTTCTGCGACAGGGTCGAGCGTCGTCGCTTGGTCCGGGACCATGATCACTTCGCCGTCTATGGGACCCCGTGTTGGCCTGCCCCCGATACCATTCTGAACCTTGTTATACTCCGCTAGGAAGTCCCTGAACCCCTTGACGTGCTTTACGCGATCTTCATAGATCCGGATCTCCTCAGCGTGCTTATACGTCTCCATCAGCGCCTTGAGAAACATCTGCTTGAAGTGCATGGTGTCTTGGAAGCGCTCATTGCTGGGTCCGACAGCAGGCTTGAGCGAGATGAGGTCGAAGTTAAGCTTCTTGGCGGCCACCATGCGCTTGATCAGCTCGCTGAAGCCGGACTCGGACCGGCCAGTCAGGAGTACCGTGAGGGCGTCGTGCTGCTCCTCGCTGAGCCGGACTAGCTCGACGATCTTCTCGTTCCACCATCCTTCCCAGGCTCTGGGCTCTTCCTTCTCCTGACCTTCGCCGGTTGCGGCCAGGATGCGTGAGTCGTGCCACCAGCCGCCGTTGACGAAGACGTCGGGATTCGCAAGCTGGCCAATTGTCGGGCCGCTCCAGATCTGTGGGTTGGGGAGTGGTGTTTTAAAGAGGGTGTTATCGAAGTCGTAGACATGGATCGCCTTGATCTGTTTCACGCCTGAATAGTTATGTTAGGCGCTCTGTCTTCCGGGGGGAATTGGAGAGGCAAACTTACCTGGAAGTTGCTTATTTATTATTGACCATCTCTTCAATGCCGTGATGGTATGGGTGTTTCCACCTGTGGCAGCTGTTTTGCTGAGCACAGAGTAGTAACCATGGGCAGAGCCATTCTGCCCGCCGTTGGGAGGACTCATGATGCGCCGTCGCTGGAGGATGCTTGTAATCCTGGCTACAGCATTCATGGAACGGAGGTCATGGGTATAAAAGAAACATCCACTCCAAAACTGGCACAGTATAGGCGCGAAGGAATTGCGGATGCACGCGCCGATGTCCTTGAACTCCTCGCTCAGCCTTGTCACACTAGAAAATCAGAGACGAAGTGACGATGTCGAGGTCCAGTATACATACCTTGGACAAGTTCGTGCAGCGCTAATGCAAATAGAATTATGTAGTAATCGAGGTCGGATTAAGGTTATCTTATCGTTATGGTTAGCAGCATATACCAAGTTCACATTCTCATCGCCTCATCGTCTAATCTTCTAATTCTTCAAACCGTCTATTCCTCCAATGTTCGATATCCCATGTCGTTCCTCTAATCATATTGCACCCCGATCTTCACTGTCGTATAAACAATCAACGTATTCCATCTAGGATCACCCCTTTTGTGATCGTCCGCCCATTACATCCTATATCACATATCAGGGCGTCTCAACAAAGAGCAATTGGCAACAGAGACGTATTTTGAACATCATAAAAAATGCATTCGTTTGTACATATAACCTGAAAACATTGCGAAAGACGCCAGAACCCAGGGTAGTCGTCTTGAGCTCGGAAACCCCTCCAAACCACACATCGACACAAGACATATAGATGCCCCGCGTCCAGCCACCGTTCTGTCCCCCGCGTGATCTATTTCACCCTCGCCACTTCTGCACACTTTACATGCCGTCCCCGCTTCCACCGTTTAAGACTGGTGCTGCTTGGCCATGGTGTTGAGCGCTGAGCCGTTCTTGAACCATTCAAGCTTCAAAAGAGTTAGTACCACTACATATAGAGGAAGCTTGAAATGAAGACATACCTGAGGAGCGTTGAAGGTGTGAGAGAGCTTAATGTCGAAAGGCTTGCCGTCCTTGGGGTGGACGGTCATGGTGACGGGCTTGCCGACCTCGAGCTCGGTGCACTTGATGTCAACCTAGAACGAGGGTTAGCATGTGCTTACACGGCGTCACAGTGGATGGAGGTTCCATACCTTGGCATCGGTGGGGATCTTGTCGTAGTCAGCTGGGTCGGAGAACGTCAGGGGAAGCATGCCCTGCTTCTTCAGGTTGGTCTCGTGGATACGAGCGAACGAGCGGGTGATGATGGCAACACCGCCGAGATGGCGGGGCTCGAGAGCAGCATGCTCACGGGACGAACCCTCGCCGTAGTTCCAGTCACCGATAACAACCCACTTGATACCCTTCTTCTTGTAGTCGCGAGCGACGGCGGGGACAGCATCGTACTGGTTGGTGGTGAAGTTCTTGACCTTGTTCGCCTCGTCCTATTTCTTGTTAGCGAATATCTTAGCATGGTTGAATATCTCAGGCAACCCGTACATTCTCTGCGTTGATGGCGCCGATAAGCATGTTGTTAGAGATGTTGTCCAGATGTCCACGGTACTTCAACCAAGGGCCAGCCATGGAGATGTGGTCAGTGGTGGTCTTGCCCTTGGTCTTGATCAGGATGGGCATATCAGTGTAATCCTTGCCATCCCATGCGTTGAAGGGCTGGAGGAGCTGGAGACGGTCGGATGAGGGGGAGACCTTGACATCGACCGTGCCGCGGTCCTTGGGAGGAGCCTGGTAAGTGTCGTTACCGGGGTCGAATCCAGCAGGGGGAAGGCTGTCACCGGTGGGAGGAGAGAGGAGGAACTCATTTCCGTCCTTGTCCTTCAGCTTGTCGGTCAGAGGGTTGAAGCTGAGACGGCCGGCAATGGTCAGAGCAACGGTAAGATCAGGAGAGGTGACGAAAGAGTGGGTTGCAGGGTTGCCGTCGTTCCGGCCAGTGAAGTTACGGTTGTAGGACGAAAGGATTGAGTTAGCCTCGCCCTTCTTCACATCCTTGCGGTCCCACTGTCCGATGCAAGGGCCGCAAGCATTGGCGAGAACGACACCGCCAAACTCCTCGAACGTCTGTAGCTGACCGTCGCGGGCAATGGTAGCCCGGATCTGCTCACTTCCAGGAGTAACGAAGAAGGCAGACTTGGCCTTGACACCGTGGTTAAGAGCATCACGGGCAATGGCAGCAGCCCTCGTCATGTCCTCGTACGAGCTGTTTGTGCAAGATCCGATCAGACCAACCTTGAGCTCCTCGGGCCAGCCGTTCTCCTTGGCGGCCTGAGCGAACTTGGAGATGGGAGTGGCAAGATCGGGGGTGAAGGGGCCGTTGATATGAGGCTCGAGCTCGGACAGGTTGATCTCGATGAGCTGGTCGTATTCGGCGCCCTCATCCTCGCGGAGCTCCTTCGCGTAGGTGCGAGCGAAGTCTCCGATTTCCGTGCGCTTGGTCTTCGCGAGGTAATCGTACATCCTGTCGTTGAAGGGGAAGAGCGAAGTGGTGGCACCAATTTCAGCGCCCATGTTGCAGATCTGCATACGCGTGTCAACATTCTGCCAAACAGCGTGTTCTCATGTATTTCACGCCGTGAGGGACCGTGAACAAGATGGGGAAGGGAGGAGACTTACGGTTCCCATACCAGTGGCGGAGATAGTCTCAACACCGGGGCCGTGACTAAAATTCAGTTAGCAACTATACCCTCTATCTCGGCTCCCCTGAAGGAACAAGACTCACTATTCCACAATCGCACCTGTACCACCCTTTTGAGCGTGTTAGCATCACTTAACTGCTGGGGGGTCAGTGTTTCACCTACCTTGACCGTAAGAATACCGGCGACCTTGAGAATGATGTCTGGAAGTGCATGTCAGTAACCCGAACCCTGATCGAACTTGAAGATGGAGACTCACCCTTGGGCGCAGTCCAGCCAGATAGCTTGCCAGTGAGCTTGACACCAATGACCTTGGGGGCCTTCAGCTCCCAGGGAAGGTTGGCCATAACATCGACAGCATCAGCACCACCGACACCTGGATAAAGTCAGCTTTGCCACATGAATAATGCGCACGGGTCGGCCTACCAATGGCAGCCATTCCGAGACCACCGGCGTTGGGAGTGTGCGAGTCAGTTCCGATAAGGAGACCACCGGGGAAAGCGTAGTTCTCGAGCAAGATCTGGTGGATGATACCGGATCCGGGCCTCCAGAAACCAATGTTGTACTTGGCGCAGGAGCTGGAAAGGAAGTCGTAGACCTCCTTGTTGATGCTGACAGCGCGCTCGAGATCCTTTTCACCACCGACCTGGGCCTCAATCAAATGATCGCAGTGCACGGTGGTAGGGTTGGCGACTGAGGGCATGCCGGCCGACATAAACTGGAGAATGGCCATCTGGGCGGTGGCGTCCTGGCAGGCAACGCGATCCGGGCGCAGCCTGAGGTAAGAGACGCCACGCTCGATCTCCTGGCCCTCAGGGTCGTCGAGATGGGAGTAGAGGATCTTCTCGGCGTATGTGAGAGGGCGGTTGAGACGACTGCGCACGATGGCGAGGTTCTCAGACATCTTCTTGTAGTTGATGAAGTTGCCCTCCTCCCAGTTGTTCTGCTTGACCTGTATTATTGACGCACGTCAGCAAGAGCTCTGCGGCTGTTTCACCACGCGACTTCAGGCAATCAAAACAATTACCTTCTTGTCCAGAGGAGAGTCGGTCACGGTCGCCATACGTCTGACGCCCATGCTTGCGGCGCCGAGCGCCCGGCTCCGGGCAACGCCCAGGAGCTGTCTTGTGGCCAGCATCGTGAGGTGAGGAGGGGATTTCCAACCCGCAGATGCCAGATGACGCAAAAAATCAATTGGAGCGGAGAGGTGCCAGAGCTAGAGCCACGCTGCAGCTCAATATATCACAATTCAAAGTCCCCTGGGACTGGCGTGATGATTGATTAGGGAGAAAAGGAATTCACGGAGGAGAGGAAAAGGTGGAGAGAGGTGAAAGATGCTTCAGGAAAACCGAGGGCTTTGAGATAGCAACAAACCTGGCCGATGCGCTAAATGCATGAGGTAGAATTGGAAGCTTGTGGCAGCGCCGGACGAGGTACTTTCTCGGCTATGACGATGGGGATGGCGGGCGAACGGACGAATCAGAGCGGTCTGATTATTAGCAACGACATGGGGGGACAATCCCTTCCCGAAGAAAATTGCAGAAAACGTCACAGCCAGGGTGGGTTCAACTTCGGCTTGAGGGAGAACAAGGGAACGCCTCCACTGCACTCCAGACGGATAACGAAGGGACGATGTGGCTCTGCGATACCGAAGCCGACTTGATGTGTGTATTTGTGTTACTGTGTGTATAGATATGCGGTAGAGGCTGCTAGAAGCTCTCTCGAAACTGCCGCCCGGAGCAACCCCAGCATAGCAGTCTTGAGAGTCAAAAACATCCATAGGTACTCTCGGGAGCTCTGGATGGAATGATATCACAGCGTAGCCAGATGCTGCAGTACATCTCGATCCACTCAAACCACTTGCTCACAATGACATGTACCATCAGCTCTTGAAACTTTCTTTTAATGTCATGTTATCCGGCTTCTAGCCGTTGCTGCCAATGCAATGCCATGATAACTCGGACCCTCCAAAAATCACCAGTACCGTGTTGTCCAATAGATAGCTTTTCGTTGTCTTGACTCAGCAAACAGCTCCAAAGGACGAAGTCGCCGGTCGCTCGGCTCATCGCATCTGCTTTTCCAGCCGTGGGGCTGAGGTGCCGGCAAGGCGGAAGACTGTCGACATAGCTCTAGGACTTTCGAGGCCTGAACGTCCCATCATATACTAACTGTTGACCGCCGTCGGAACAGGAGCACTAGCTCCAGGCTCAAGGTATTCGGTATACGCCGTGAATGCAGCAATACGCAATACGGTACTCTTTACACACGTTGTTCATGAATAATTCGAGCCGCTACTCTCACCAAGGCGAGCTTCAAGACATGGGCGTCTGTTAGTATCCAATGTATCGATGCTGTCTCCATCCCGGGTCTGGCCCGACAGCGACGGCCCGGAAAATTTGACTGACCTGGAGACCAGATTTGTGGGTCTTTCAGCACGGGGAGCTCGGCTGCGAGAGGTGTTACGAAGGCGATAAAGAGATACCTCCGTCTCTGCTGCTGGCCTCGTAAAAACGCCCGTATTTCGACAACAACACTCAGATATTTCCTTATCCGTCTCGGAGGAGCCGAAAGACATTATTGAAGGACATAAGTCTACTGCGTATGTAAAATCCTACTCAGTAAAGCATGCAGGAGCGACGGTTGAATTGTTTAGGTCAATTACTCTCAGTTAGGTAGGGAAGACAAGAAGATGTAATTACCAGCCAATCAGAAACTGTTATGCAAGACCGCTTTTTTCACCTTCACAATTGCCTAGAATTTGCCATCACTGTGATCTTGAGCACAGCAAGTCTACGCACCACATCCGGGTACCGCCAAGTCCGACTTCGTTACCCAAGCACTGGCCTCACTTCAGCAAGATGGGTATCAGAAATAAGAAAACCCTGACCAAGACCCGGCGGCACACAAGGTGAGAACAAACACGCTTCTCCGGACCTCAAAATGAGTTACAGTCCGCTAACCTTACTCCAGGGACATCGACCAAATCAAGGCCGACCTCCTCTCGCCAAAGCACCTGCAACAGCACAAGGACGGTCACTCAGCCGAGGACTTGCCTGCGGGAGGCCTGTATTACTGTGTCGAGTGCGCAAAGTGGTTTGATGCCGAGGTCAACCTCATTGGTCACCGCAAAGGGAAGCCTCACAGGAGAAGGTAAGGACCGAAAACCGTCATTAATTCGAGCACTAGCTGATACTAACACCACACTACAGAGTCAAGGCCCTGAGCGGAGAAGCCTACACCCAGAAGGAAGCCGAGGCAGCGCGCGGTCTTGGTGTCCTCGACACTCCCACCGCTCAGCAAACTACTAAGGAGGTCGAGATGTCTTGATTGCACTGCCTTTTATCTTTTGTCTCTGCACAAACTTCACAGAGGCACAAAAGTCCCGTTCTGGCACTCGATGCCCAAATTAGGGTTCAGGTTTTCCATGGCGTTGATGCATATCTGGGTTGGCGGCGTTTGGTTCTGAGGGAAAAGCTCGATGTTTTTGAGCACGAAGTTCTGACACGACGTGGGCGTGTTGCACTCGATTATCACGGCCTCGGTGTGCTTCAGCGAGGGTAGGCCGACATCGTACCAGCAGGGCTAGCGAGAGAACAGTTAGCGAACGGACATGGTATGCTCAGCATGATGGCCCGGCCGGAGGGAAACAGATGTCTCGAGAAGGGCAACTCACATCAGTTACGCAAGAGCCGTCACCTGGGCTGAACGTGTTGATCGTGCCGGCGAAGTTCTCCCAGGTGAAGTCCTCCATGTTCACGGAGGAGTTGTTGGGTCGCGGGGGGCCGGTGGTGGCTTGGTTGAAATAGGTCTGCGTCACGAAAATGGGGAAGGTCACGTTGTAGGCGCGGATGTTGCTCCAGGTGATGTTCTTTGCGAGACCCTACGACATGTCAGCGGCCGAAATCATGAATAGCGATTGCCAATGAGAGCCTACTTGTCCTCCGATCCATGACTTGAAGCGAGCACCGTAAACACCGTTAACCACAGTGATATCGTCAAAATGGATATTTGACACGTCGGCGAATTGGGCTTGGTTGGATCCCAGGGAGCCGATGCTCATGCCATGTGTCTGGTAGCCAATGGTACCGCCCTGGAAAAGCACGTTGTAGGCCCCTGATCCAACCGCAATCGCGTCGTCGCCATTGTAGATGACACTGTTCCTGATGGTGATGTCCGTGCCGCCAACGTCGAAGCCATCGGTGTTGAACGGGAAGGCTGCCGAGTCGGATGTAGCTTCGATAATCGTGTCTTCGATTGTGATATTGCTGCCTTTGATGGAGAAATTCCAGGCAATCGGCTTCAGCGATTTGAGGTGTTGGATGTACCCTGAACGCCATGGTCAGCAACGTCTTCTCCATCCAATACGTGTATGGTCGATCCGTCTAATCGACCGATCGGCCCGTCCTAGTGAGGTCCTACCGTTTGTTACACTGAAGGACATCAAATGCGGCCGGTTGGCAGTACCAGTGCCGCCAGGAGCGTTCAAGTCCCACCACGCTTGTCCATAGGACTTAATCCAGCCAGTGGTGATCTACAAGCGTAAGTATTTCTCTCATACCAAACAAACTCCGACAGCTCTTACATTAGGCGTCCCCAGTATCTGGACGTTCTTTCCACCAAGCGTAAACCACGTTAACGAGCCGCCGGCTGCAGCCACAAGTTCCTGTACGGCGCTGACGTTCTGGGGAAGATTCCAGTTGCCCTTGAGCGAAATGATGACGTTCGACAGATTAGTGGCCTTGATGGGCGAGAACACATTGTAGTCGACCGCATCCGAAAACTCAATGATGGAGTCTTGAGAGCATCTCGCGAAGACTTCAGAAATGGCAGAGGCATCTGATGCCTTGCCCTTGGAGCACTTATACTGCGAGGGGACCACACATGTCTGGAGCGCTGCCGCCGTGGCGGACAGGAGCAGCCAGCTTGCTGTAAGAGATCTGACCATCATAGTGCCGAAGCCTCGATTAATAACTAGGGACTGGCTCCTATCGCATAGCTAGGGACAAGCAGCAGTCTTATACGACGCGCAGCGCGACATGATTCTAGGGTATGTTACATTGACCCGACTCCTCAGTCTAGCTACATCTCCTTGTGCCTAAATGAAGCTCCATCCGGGGCCCCGGACCTCTTTCGACAAGCCACTACTGCATAGTGATCCCATACAGACACTAGTTCTGGCGTATTGCAGTTGGATCAAAGGCGGAGACAGCAACTTAAGGTGGCGGGTCACACGAGGGGAAATTGCAGAGTCACCGAGTCTCAAAGATTGACGGAAAGATATTTCTCCGTGAAGCCATGGAAAGGGATGACGACCACACAGCAGTACCATGTGGACTCGTCGCTGAGACTGGAAGGTGTCTAGCAAAACTCCCACACTGGAAATGGCCCGACCCGGCTCCCGTGCTTAATACGAGCAACCGCAATTCCGTGCTGTAGATTCGGGGCCGGGCTTGGCCGGCCGGGACGTTGAGGAAGTCCGGGGTGGGGGCCGGAAGGGACGTTATGCATCAAACGGAGGGCCGATAAGATAAGCTTAATTTCTGAGTGTGAAGTTGCAATCCACTTGATCCTTGTCAACCGACCAACTGCCAGATTGAGGCAGATCATTCTTCTCTCCCCAACATCAAACTCTGAGAATGCTGTCGCACCCATCTGTTCGCTTATAGATTCTTCCAGAACGGTGCATCCTACACCCCGAGGTCATTGACGAGTTGACCCGATCAGAAGCGTTGCGCGCAGACGCTGTCCACTCCTTTGACACCCGTTCTACTGCCAACAACTCCTTTTGACAGACGCGATGCCGGCGGTCCTACCACCAAACTGGAGCGTTGCCCGCGCCAGGTCGCACGTGTTAAGGATCCCGCTGCTCACGCGGTGCTTCCTTGGGGCTATAGTGCTTTTCTGGATTGTAGGACTACAGAGCGTATTCGATGTGCGGGCATGGGGCTCTTTGGACCCGGATCAGATTGGGTTTGCGACACGTGAGTCGAACCTCTGCTTTTGCTCTTCCGCAATGTCCTAGCAAGATCTTGGAAGTCCGCGGCGCTCATAGAGGAGAGCAAAAAGGGAGCGGAGGATCGGTTGCTGACATGGTCCTGACAAGCAACGCATGCTGACTGACTGCGCCAAACAGTGCACCGACTCAACACATACCCCTTCATACATCTCAACTGGTTCCATGCACTTATGAACATCATCGCCCTCGCACCGCTGCTAGAACGCTTCGAACGAGAAAGTGGGACATTGACCGCATTGGCGCTGTTCCTGGGGCCATTGTCGACACTACCAGCGGCCTTATATCTGTTCTTTGAGAAGGTTATTTTCAGGGGAAATACGCCCGTGATGGGCGCTAGGTGCGTTTCACACCCGTTCTTCTTCAACCGCGTCATGGCTCGGATACTGACAGTAAAATAGTGTGTGGGTCTTCCTCCTGTTCGGCGTCGAAGCGATACGTGCCTTCCGTGTAAATCCCAACTTCCTGATCGCCGGCTACAACGTACCGACCTGGACGTTCGCGCTCGCCATGCTGCTCGTCGTCGAAGCTCTGGTGCCGAGCTCTAGTTTCCTCGGTCACGTCTGCGGATTAGTGGTCGGATATGCCTACGGGCTCGACTACCTCAAGTTCCTGGCGCCGCCAGACAAGATTCTCCGCTGGGTCGAGGGCAAGCTCAACCTCTTGGGCAGACTCCCACACTACGTCAGCGTCGACCAGAAGACGTACGGCCGTTTTGGTGTCCTGCCCGGCAACGATAATGGAGGGCCGGGCATGTATCTCAATGGGGGCGGGCGACGGTTAGGCCCCTAGGAGGGGCAAGAGCTTGCTGAAGGTATGCAGCGGATTGCGGCGCAGAATCATGGGATGTCTTGGACCTCACGGCTGCTTGATTGGATGAGCGGCAGGACAGCTCGTACCACCTTCACTGCACCTTCGCCGTTATGTCACGGCGGGTCGCCCGCTATAATGGGTGCGAGGTAACGCGTTTTTGGGCTGCTCAACGTCGGTCTTGCGAGCCCGGGTGTGGTTAGCAGCAGGACTCCACCCAGCACCTCAAATCTATCCCCAAGGTGCCTGATTGGGACGTCCACTGTCACCCTCGATTTCGGCTACTGTCTCAAGACAGTGCTATCGTGTATGACGTACCGCAGGAGCGCTGCGGTCGATGTCTGGAGTTCAGGGTGGGAACGGGACTATGATGGGCGATGCTTGACATGTTTGATTAGACGGGTAGCGACCCAGGAATGTACTATCAGCGGTTTTTATGCCTCATATGCTTCGTCACGCCCATAGGACGGACCTAATCACATTTATTACTTGTGAAGGTGAAAATGTTCATGTACGCGATGACAGGGTGCAGCATTTTGCGGCGAGCTTATTATGCATGGCCCAGTCCATCCATCAGATTATGCATTTAACCGTTAATTGGACTCCTAAGACAACGTCAAGCTTCCGGCAACCCCAAAGCTTCTATCCTCGCCAGTTGAGCGCAGCATTGCCGGCATATCGTCAGAATGCCGCGTCTACTCTGTAGGTTATCGGATCCCTTGCCAAACCAACTCTTCCGTCTCTTCAGAACTCTCTCTATCCGATTAGCTCGTCGCGCTTCCCTGCTAACGTGTCCATAGCTGGGGCCTTCCGCCTCAAGAACGACCCGCGGATTCTCAAGCTCCCACCCTACCTCTCCCTCCTCTGCATCCTAGTCGGCGTAGTGTGGCTTTTACTCCTGCCCCTAGACAACTACTCCCGCCGCACGTACATATCCGAAAATGCCCTGCTACCGGGCCAAGTCCACACCTACTTCGGCGGCTCCGACCAGAACGTCTTCCGGGCCTACAAGCACGAGATCAACGCGCTGGCGGACAGCAACGCCACCAACGCCGCCATAAACGACCACCTGGCCACCATCTTCTCCGGCATCGGCCTCAAGACCGCCCGCCAGCCCTACAGCTACACCTCGAGCTCGCGAGCCGTCCAGGGCGAGAACATCTACGCCATCCTGCCCGCGCCGCGGGGCGACGCGACCGAGGCCATCGTGCTGGTGGCGGCGTGGCGCAACGCGGCGGGCGAGGCGAACCGCAACGGCGTGGCGCTGCTGCTGACGCTGGCGCGGTACTTCCGGCGGTGGAGCCTGTGGTCCAAGGACATCGTGTTCCTGGTCACGCCGGACAGCGCGGCGGGCCCGCAGGCGTGGGTGGACGCGTACCACGACGCGCACCGCGCCGGCGTGGCCAGCCTGCCGGTCAAGAGCGGCGCGCTGCAGGGCGCGCTGGCCATCGACTTTGCGCGCGAGGGGAGGTTCAGGAGCGTGCACATCGCGTACGACGGCGTGAACGGGCAGCTGCCGAACCTGGACCTGATCAATTCCGTGGTGTCGATTGCGGGGGGCCAGATGGGCATGGGGGTCGCGATCCAGGAGATGTGGGAGCATCCTGACGGCTACAGGGACAGGTTGGACACGATGCTGAGGGGGATGCTGAAGCAGGGGCTCGGTATGGCGAGCGGGCCGCACAGTGCGTTTATTCCGTACCATGTCGACGCGGTTACTCTGCAGCCATTTGGGGATGGGTGGCAGGATGAGATGGCCATGGGACGGGTGATTGAGGGGACGTTCAGGAGTCTGAACAACCTACTGGAGAAGCTGCATCAGAGTTTCTTTTTCTACCTGTTGATGGCGACGGAGAGATTTGTCTCCATCGGGACGTATTTGCCCTCTGCGATGCTGGTGGCGGTCAACTTCACCATCATGGCCATTGCTCTCTGGGTCAAGAGTGGACAGCCAGAGGGTGAGGTCGTGCCTGGACTGGAAGGCAAGAAGGGCGAGAAGGCGAGGCTAGCGGTCGAGAGGCATCTGTTTCTCCCACTTGGGGTTGTGACGGTTGTGCAGGCGCTCGGCGTTGTCCCATTGTGGGTGTTCAACCGTACGCCTGCTTCGGTGAGTTTGACACCATCCCTCCGTAAGAAACGAGATGTGCTAACAGGACTAGTTACAAACAACTGTCTTCGTGATCTTCCTTATACTCAACATCGCCCTCCCACACGTTCTGTCAGCGGTCCTGACAAGATTATACAACCCAACAACTCAGCAATACCAGCTGATAACATCATTCTCCTTGCTTCTCCTCGGCATGTTCCTCTCCTCTCTGGCGACGCTCAACTTCTCCCTTGCCCTCATTGTGGGACTACTGTCTAGCCCGCTGTCCTTTGTCCGTCCGGCCAGGCATTTGGCGTGGTCTGTCCCGCTGGCTCTCATCAGCCCGCCGGCTATTTTGGCGCTTACGACAACCGTGCTGAAGAACGGCGACGTGACTGCTCTGGGCGATTTCCTGCGCGAAGCTGCATTTGCGTGGGATGTGATGGGTATGTATACCCCTGTGGTCGTATGGTGCGTGTGGTGGCCGGCCTGGTTGGTTGGCAACCTAGTTGTGCTTGGGCGGCCGACTACGGGTAAAGCAAAGGTTGCTTAATAGGGTAGATGACTGAGGTGGAAGTTGGCATCTGAATGTACTATATGGTATCTGCATCTGAAGGAGCAAGGGTTCGGACAAAAGTCCGTTTGTTTACTAGGTACCTCTCAAAGGGAGGCCATGGCTGGCTATTGTGCTATGTATCATCATATGAATCTTTAAAGGAACTCGAAAAGTACTTGTTAGCGATTGATGAGTCTTGGAAGTCGATCTAGCTGAGATAGATGTTGGTCAAGTCACAATAATTGCCACTTGAGGGAGCCATCAAACTCCGAAGTTAGCATTCCGTAGCATCTATGCTGGCCATTTTGACGTCTGTCTATTATGCTAATGTACAAGGCACCTGCGCCTCTGCTCAAAGAATTGAGACAGTCCACTCCATGACTCTTAGCTACGCAACGCTGACGCCGCTCACACGGCCCAGACGTCCTGCCCAGCAGCCTCGATCCAGTTGCCAAGCTGGTTGACACTGGAGTCCCATTCCTTTAACCGCTGCCGCATGTTGTCAATCTGCTTCATATCCAGCACCTTGGGCTGCACCCAGTTGATGTGTGCTACCTCATCTACCTGGTCGATTGTTCCCCTGAGCAGCCCCAGACTCAGCGCCTTCATGATGAGGTGCTCGATCTCGTCAGGACGAACCTTTGTCTCCGACGCTATCGTGGCAAAGTCCATCGTTCTGTCGTGAGGGGGGCGGCGGAAGACCGCTTCTGTGAGAGCGGCGAGGTATATCTTCTGCCGCAGCTGGTTGGCGTGTTGCGCGAGGAGAGGGTTGGACTGGATATGGCCGGACAGCACGTCGTACGCCGCCAAATCACCGCGGTTGAAGGCAAAGAGCAGCTCGCGCAGCCAGGCGTCCTTCTCGTCCTTCAGGGCGTCGAGGATGGGGTGCAGCAGCAGTTCGCCGAAATTGTAGATGGACGTGCTGACTAGGGCCGCGACTGCCAGATCGTAGGCGCGCGACCGCTTCTCTTCCGGCCGCAGGGCGGACACGTCGATGCAGGCCAGATACAGCAGGGCGTTCTTGTAGTAAGCACCAAAGTCCATCTTGGCCTGGTAATAGTCGGCATTGGCTCCATAGAAAGCGGCATGTACGACAGTTTCAACGCTGTCAAAGGTGTCCAGGATGCGCTCTGCCTTGTCCAGATCGGCGCGGGCGGCATCGAGGTCGTCGAGATCTAGGCGCACGCGGGCTAGGGCGACGGTGGCAAAGACGAGAGCGTCTTGGGATTCTTCGTGATCGACTTTCTTAGCTACTGCCTCCATGAAGGTCAGGCGTTCTTGGTTGTCTGCTCGTGTCAGCTTTTCAGCCTGTCATCACCAGGTATATCTGCGCCATACCTCTACATTGTGTGGCAGCTTTGAGGGCCAGATCGACGAGCTTAAGCTGGTTGATCTTGTCTGCAAACTTGAGAATGAAAGTCTGGAAGAAGGCGAGGCGTTGAGGTGCACTTCTGGGGTCGTTGAAGAAGTCGAGAAGCTTATTCGTGAGCTGATGCCATAGCTTGCGCTCCCATAGGTCCTCAAACTCGAGAACGAGCGGCTGGAGGTCCTCGGGGGCAGCATCTCTCTGCTCCGTGAGGAATTCGGCGATGGTGTCGACGTTCATGCTGAAGTCGGTATGTGATAGCAGGGATGGGGAGAAAGCCGACAGCTGGATACACCTAAAACTTTAATCGTATTTCAGGCTGCCTCGTAAAGGATTGGTGCCGGTGAGATGGATTTGATGTTGTATGTTGCAGTAAAGCTGAGCTTCCAGTTGAGGTCCCGTTGTTTGACGCGGCTGCAATGTAGCCTGGCAGCAGCTCTGCTTAGGTTGCAAGTGTAGATGAGGTAGCTTAGGACCACCAGCTGTCAAGAGCTTTTGCCGGGCCGGAGAGTTGGCTCACCTTTTGCTAGTCTCTGATTGGGTTGTTCCTGCGTTGTGGGTCCCATTGCTCGTCGTCGTCAATTGAAGCTCGAAACAACTGGGAACACCTCAAGCCGACGGAGAACCGACGCCAATTGAGCGAGCAACAGCTCTTCTTGCAATTCTCGTTCCACAGCAAGAATGGCTTCGTTGCCCGTAGCAGCGCGGTCTTCCCAGAAGACTGCGAGAACCCTCTTCCAGCAACAGCGTCGCTGCATCTCTGACGTCGCCATCACTCGGACCGGCAAGCCTATAATCCGAATCCAGGGCGGAAGGTAGGGTCCAGCTCTGTTTGATGGCTTTACACTCAGCTCAAGTACTGATATCAATTCTTTACAGGTCATCTATCGGAGGTACGCGAACCGGCGGCTGGACTTAGGAGACTGGAGATCTAACGGGAACTAGGTCATACCGCGACGGTATTTGGCGCAACCGGCGCTCTCGGTCGATATATCGTCAACAGACTAGGTTCGCTCGCCCAGCACCCTAGAATTGAATGGTTCTTTTCTCACAGATTATACAGCACGGCAAGGATGCACTGTCGTCGTGCCTTTCCGGGAGGAGCAGCACAAACGCCACTTGAAGGTCGCAGGTGATCTTGGTCGGGTCAATTTCATCGTATGCAGACATCCGGAAAGATCTCATAAATAGAAGATGTATACTGAAAGATGCTCTAGGAATACGACTTACGGAATGTCGAGTCTGTCGAGGCGAGCGTGCGGCATTCGGATATTGTCTATAACTTGGTTGGCAGGAACTACCCAACAAAGTATGTTTCTTTTCTAGGAGCCAAGGGACAACTGGAGGATATGTCAAACTAAACGTGCCGCAGGAACTTTTCCCTAGAGGATACACATGTATGGGGTGCCCAGCGCATCGCCGAGGCTGTCGCAAAGTACGATGTGGACCGGTTCATCCACGTTTCATCATACAACGTCGATGAGAACTCACCAGCCGAGTTCTTCCGCACCAAGGCAGGTCAACCTGTCCGAAATGCTCCAATATTGATACTGACAGCTTGAAGGCGCGTGGTGAGAAGATCGTCCGCGACATCTTCCCCGAGACTACCATCGTTAGGCCTGCACCCATGTTCGGCGCCGAGGACAACCTGTTGATGAAGCTAGCCAGCGTGACCAACGTCTTCACGGCAAACAACATGCAGGAGCGGTACTGGCCTGTGCATGTTATCGATGTTGGTCAGGCTCTTGAGTTGATTGGCTACGACGACAACACTGCCGGACAGACGTACGAGCTGTATGGACCCAAGAACTACTCCACCGCCGAGATCGCCGAGCTGGTCGACAAGGAGATTTTCAAAAACAGGCGGCACATCAACCTGCCCCCTGTGGTCCTCAAGCCGTTGATGACTCTCCTGAACAAGGTCCTGTGGTGGCCCATGCTGTCGGCCCAGGATGTCGAGAAAGAGTTCCTTGACCAGGTCATTGATGAGAATGCCAAGACCTTCAAGGATCTTGGCATTGAGCCCGGTGAGATCAGCAAGTTTACGTACCATTACTTGGTAATTTTCTCCCATGCCTAGCAAGATTGCTGTGAGGCTCCATTCACTGACACCCGTACAGCAAGGATTCCGTAACTCCACATACTATGACCTACCGCCACAAACTGAGAGGGAGAAGAGGGAAGAGCGGAAGTACTTGCACGTCTTGGATGACCAATAGACGGAGGCTTGGTATGGTTTAACAATGGTGACAAGGGACTTGTTGTAGAGTGTATATATGTGTCCTAAAACTTTCCCTTGAGTCCAGAGAAATTCTGATCAGACTGCATATTGACCTGCCTGTGATTATACCGCCTGCCTCAAGTAATAAGGGTTCTCTCCGTCGTCGGATTTTGCACTGGCAGATCTGATCAAGCTATTGTATCTCATAAGGTAGCCTCTTTACGTTGAAGATAACCTCAAATTTTTGAAAGAGACCCACACAACCAAGTTCATATCTCATCCACCATCAGACAATATGGCAGACAGCGACGATGAGCTGTAAGTCCACATAGCCCAGTTATTCCCAAATAACCATGACATGACTGTTGACATTTGTTTAGGACGCTCTCATCCTCCACCCTAGATGCCCTGAAATCCTTCTATGCAGAGCGGGATGCCCATGCCCAGCAGTTCGAAAAGCTGCAAGCAGCAGCCGAGGAGCAGCATGCGTCTTCATCACAGCAACCCTTATCCATGGATATGTTTACAGAAGACTGGAATGAGTCTCAATTCTGGGTAGTAACCCCTAACCAGCCCAGGAATATGCACAGCTTGCTAAAGGTCGTTACAGTACTCGGATGAAACGGCGACATACCTGGCAAAACAGCTCCTCGACGGCGCAACACCTGACATGACCATCGTCGTGGTATCGGCACCGAGTGTATTCGTGCAACTGAAGAACCTCGTGGTGAGATAAGCAATCTACTTTTACCAGCCAGCGCAGTCAGATCACTTTCTAACCTCTGTGCCTAGAACGAAGCTAAAGCCACCAACAGCCCAGTCCCCAAGATCCGCCTCCTAGAGCACGACAACCGCTTCGCCGTCTTCAAGGATGAGTTCGTCTTCTATGACTTCGCGCAGCCGATACGGCTACCCGGTAACTCCCTCCATCTCGCCTCCTTCTTCCCCATCCCTACTTCTCTAACCCTCTCGCCACATTGAACCTTGGCGCTGACCCTACCCGTTCAAACAAAAAGCCGACTTAAAATGCTGCGCATCGCGTATCATAGTAGACCCGCCCTTCATATCGGAAGACTGCCAGACCAAGGCCGCGCTCACGGTGCGCTGGCTGTCCAAGTTCCCGTCTCCGGACTACAGGCTGATCGTCTGCACGGGCGAGCGCATGGAGAACCTGATCACGACGAAGTTGTACAAGAGCTTGGGCGTCAGGACTACGGACTACGAGGTCGTGCATGCGAGGGGGCTGAGTAACGAGTTCTACTGTTATGCGAACTTTGAGGCGGGATGGAAGTGGAAGACGGAGAGTTGATGGTGTCAAGACAACAAGTAGAAGAACAAGGCCACGATGGCGGCTTGATGAGCCCGGGTCCTTACGTGATTGTGAGATGGAAAGATTACATATTCTCACCAACTGCAAAGATGAGGATGGCTTGTCTTGAAAGATGAACACATCGTCTGCATTTCCTGTGGCGACGTTTCCGAAGACCCCTAACGCCTACCTAAGATGCTAATCTGACTGACTCCGAATAATGAGCCCATAGCTTTTCCGATCACACCAAAAGGTAGATACAATGTTGTTAATGGCGCGCCAAGTGCACACTGTGTATATCCTCTTCCTTATCCCATTTCCTGCTTTATAAAAAGCGTAATGAGATTGTGACGCGCGTTCATACATCCCGTGCGTCAACTGTCGGGGCGCAGCGCAGCGTAAAGAAGACGCACCCGTTCTTTGCCTACCCACCATGAATCATTTCGGTTCAAGCGAGCGACCGTATGATGTAGAAGAGCAGATACGCTTTCGCGCCGAGGACGTCGGACTTGTTGGCCAGCTCGACGCGGTGGTCATTGAAGGCGAACCACTTGTGGAGGTCAGTTATTGACAACCTACTGGGCTAGGGAACTGGTTGTGCCTACCTGATCACCCACTCTGCAGTAGGAGACATAATGGCCCGTGTCAATCTCTCCGACGTGGACGATGACACTCAGGAGATCATAAGTGCACGATCGCGCGAGTTCGTAGTTGTCCTTGGTATCCTGGCCTCTGGCCCGGTTTGTGTAGGGAAGCATGTTGAGCTGGAGCGGGAATTGCACCTGCGTCTCGATCTTCGCCGCTTTATCGTGGCGGCCTGTTTTGTATTCAAAACGCTAAACACTGTTAATAGGAGGAACGAGTCAAAGCTGTCTTAGGCAAAACTGACCTTCAGCTGTATCGACAGCACATTCGGTAGCCGCTTGATGCTCGTCTGCCGCCTGGCCTGCTGCGTCGAGTTGCAATTGTGGCACCGATACTCGCACTTGTCCGACTTGATGTACTCCTCCTCGAGACACTCCTGCAGCGACAAGGCTGGCGTTTTGTTTCCGCTTTTCTTGCCCTTCTTCTGCGCTAAGTTCTCGAGCGGGAGAGAAAGGTCGAGAAAGCTCTGCACCTGGTTCGTCACACCGCCGCAGTGCTGGCACGTGGTGGTGCTCTGTAGCTTGCCGTAGAAGGTCTGGTGGATAATACAGTTGCAGCTGTGCTCGCTGCCGATCTCGGGCTTCTTGCCATCGCCGTTGCGCTCGTGAAGCTCCTCGGCGAGAAATTGGAAGAACTCGTGCGCATCCTGCTCTTTGGTGGTTACTAGGTTCTCAAACGCCTTCTTCTCGCTGATCCAGAAACCCGAGAGGATGTTAGCCGCCGTGTAGCCGTTAGTCGACTCGGCAGCGTAGAACTCCTGGAAGGTGTCATCCATAGCACAGCTGAGGCAGTATTCACCCTCTTGCTTGCAGTTTTCTCTCTTGTGGCCGTCGCTAAGGTAGAAATTCCGCATCATGGGGTTGTGAAGGAAGCTCTGCAACACTACGTTCTGGTAGCAGGTGGCGCCGGCGTTGTAGATGCCACGCAGGCCATTGGCCCGGCAGGATGCTGTTGTAGTGTTTGAGGTTATGTAGCGTGGGTCCTCTTTGATCGGGTCGGAGAACATCTCTTCATGTTTCCGTTTGCGACCTGGGGATAGTGTAAGCTTATGTTCAACATAAGAAATACGGTATGGCAGAGCTGTGTACAACACAGCACGGATCACGACAACTTACTTGAAAATGTGCCGGTGCCTATTTTGCGCACCCGGAGGTCCTCTAGTGTAGGATCCCAGACGAAATCATCACACATCTGGCAGTATAGTGACCCACTTCTGGAGTCAACATCTACGTTCGCTGGTCAGCAAAAGAGCACGACAACACAAAAACGAACACTCGACTTACAGAAACGATGTGACTTCTGCTTCCCGTGCTTGGTCCTCTCCTCCTCTGTGAGCGTGACTGGACATTGGAGGCAGAGATAGTTGGATGTTAAGGAGGTGAGGGGTTGCCCATCGGCGGCTTTTGATGTTTGGGGGACGACGGTGTTGTTGTCGAATATGCTCCGCAGTATCATCTTGTAGTGTTGGATTGATGTGTTGATGACGTCTTGGGTCTGGCAGAACATCCGTTGGACATGTTCTGAACCGAGGGCTATGTCAGCTCACGTACACACAGTCGGTGTTAGTGGGAAAAGGCGTACCGCAGCCATAGACGGGCGTCCCTGCCTCAGGGGACTTTATCTTGACATTCTTGGGCGAGGCCGGTGTTGTCGGTCGCACAGACATATTTCAATGTCCTCCGTATACTATTCCTGCGGCCTAGTCTCTGTGGTGTCTGGTATAGAATATCGATTGCAACAAAGTTATCCCCAGCCGTAGTCTAGTACTTCAGTTGACAGTTCAGTGTAACTGAAGTCGGTGCGGTGGCAATGTACGGTTCTATCAATAAAAATCGTACGACAGGAGAATATTTGGCCTTGTTGAATACCAAGGACAAACTGGTGTCCGGCCTGTCCCTGATACTTTCGCGGTTTGCTCGTGGTTTGCGCGAAGGTGCCAAAAAAAAGGTTGGTGTTGTCGATGGCGGCATTCAGGAGTGCCCGGCTCGTACGTCTTGCATAGGTACCGTCGTTAGCAATGTCCCTTACAGATGGCACTTGTAGAAAAAAAAACCAGGATTCGGGAGGATGCATACCTGGAGCTCTGGTCTCACTCTCGGAGTTTGCTTCGCACAATTGAATGTCTGTTCATCCGGAAGCGACGATCACCAACGAGGCGTCAGGTCCCTGCTGCCTCTGGTTCCGCCCGGCTGGGAAATTCCTTATCGCTGATCCGTTGGGGCTTATCGGGACTTCCAGCCGCCCTGAATTTAGTGTAACGTCGGGGACGCGCTTGATCTTCGCTCAGCCTCGGCATTAGCGAGCTGACTCTCTTAAACCCCACCATGATGGAGGAAGGGAAAAGGTGCAATTGACCAACAGGTTGACGACAAGCCGGGGCCAAACTGCTTCATGTTCGCGTATGCCATTTTAAAGTAGTGAGGGAGCATCTTCACTTCAGTTCGTGGTTATAGTTGATGATTCACAGTGCTACTTGCATCGCCGGTCGTTTATATCGGCTCTCTTACCCTGAGTGTCCCGTTACTATTCAAAACCTATGCGACAGACCTGGGCCATAGGAGCTCGGTTCAAGATGGCAGTCCAACTAGCACAGCTCCCAGAAGTCGAGCGGCTCAGTCCAGCATGCATACGCATTCTCGGTGGCAATCCTGGGAAGTTTACTCTTCAAGGAACTAACACCTATCTGCTCGGTACCGGTTCCAGCCGCCTTTTGGTTGACACGGGTGAGGGCAAGCCATCCTGGATAGCAGCCCTTAAGAAGACGCTTGCAGAAGAGAAAGCATCTGTCGTAAGGGCCCTGATTTCGCACTGGCATCCCGACCACGTTCAAGGAATCAATGACTTGCTGGAGTACTCGCCTTCCACAAAGATCCATAAGAACCACCACGAGCATACTCCGGCAGTGTGCGCCGATGATATCGCAGATGGGCAGAGATTCGAAGTGCAAGGAGCCACTCTCACAGCCATTCATACACCAGGCCACACACTCGACCACATGAGCTTCGTCTTTGAAGAGGAAGATGCGACGTTTACAGGTGATAATGTTCTGGGCCAGGGCACGGCCGTTTTCGAGGATCTGGGAACGTACCTGAACAGTCTCGAGCGGATGAAGACACTATCTAGAGGCCGTGCATATCCCGGACACGGCCCGGTTATACCAGACGGGCCGGCCAAGATTACGGAGTACATCCAGCACCGACGGCAGCGGGAAGAGCAGGTCATCCAGACCTTGCGATCTAAGCGGTCTGGAGACGAGACAAGCCGCCGCGAAGGTGACGATGATGCTTGGACCCCGATGGAATTGGTGCGTGTCATTTACCATGACGTACCGGAGACGCTGCACCCTGCGGCAGCGGGAGGTGTCGTCCAGATCTTGCAGAAGCTCGAGAAGGAAGGCAAGATCTCGGCCGATGGAGAGAGGTGGAGGGTTAAGGGTCGTTCTCCGCTGTAGTCCGCCTCGATCAGTGTGTATATTGCTCACAAGCTGTTCTGCCCGAAAGTTCAAGTTGGCATGCTATAGCCTCGAGCTGTGCAATAAGCTTAAATCCGGAATGATGGAAGAACACCACATCGATACTGTCAATCGATCTCTGTGTATTGGAGCGCGAGCCTTCCGTGGCGGTGAGTTAACCGCGAACGAGCTCAGTCCTCCAGGGTCTAGTCTATAACTAGTAAGGACTCCACCACGTCAAACATGGATATGCCACTATCGGCCTGGTCCGGGTCGTCACATAGAGATCGTGATCAATTAATTGTTTGCGGGGCCATGGTTCGAGTATACCGGCATCTGTGCCGGTTCGGTGACTGCTGGTGACATCGGTACCGGAAGCCTCGGATGGTGTAGCTGTCGAAATATCGGACCATGAAAAGGCGAGTGCTTGTCCGGATCACGATGGCTCTGTGAAATGAAGCCTACCTAGGACTAATTGTTCCGGGCTGTCTGCCGATTGCTGACAACGTTTATCACAATGTAGTGACCAATGAGCAAGGCTGGAGAAGCTCCGTCGCAAAACGATCGGTGAGACTGGTCAGATCGTGGACACTTACAGAGGCGCGACAGTGACAAAGGGTGCCGGACAGTGCGACGCTAGCGATGTGACTGCCGCCTCGCACGTTGCTGCCGGTACGGACTTTTCGGAATGGCTGCAAAAAAAAAATGCCATCGGTTTTGGTTGCCGTGGTAAAACGAGAAGGGGTATCTGCCAAGACCGCATGAATTACCCCATACCTCCCTTGCGGATTTGAAAATCAGGTCATGAATTCGATGCCTGGGACTGTGATCGACCGATCGTTTTCATCGTTCCCCATAACAGATCTCAACGCCACCGAACCGTACCTAGACGTCTGGATTCCAGATGACGAACGGTAAGACTGTCGTCAAAGAAACACCCGATCCTTGAGGAGTTTACGAGTCAGAGCGTGTCTTGGACAAGCACTGTGATGAGATAATCTTCTTAATCATCCACAGCTGAAAATAAAATGGCTGGTGGTCTCGTGCATCGTGATCTATTCTCACCGCCAAGAGACCAGCTGAGACGGAAGGAGGAGGATGAGGCGGATGAGTAAGATGGATATTCGGAGACTTTCGCGCTTTGCCAAACTCCGGTGCTGCGATGACGGTGCGTACCGGTACAAGTTTGGAGCGACACCAGTCATCTCGGCCGGAATGGCATCCGCTGGGCTACGCACAAAACCACTGGATAGGTGGCCCTCCCTCCCACTTGGAGAGAAGCGAAGGTGGTCGCAGTCAGTAATTACTACCTTACCTCCCCAATAACCGCTGGAGTTAACTCCATGCGCTGTGACCACCATCAGATCATATGCATGTTTGCGTGTCAACGCTACGAGGTCAACGACGCTGCACGTCCCTTGATGCAGAACAATCGAGGGTCCCTACGACTGTGAAACAGCAGCTACATGGGTGAGATAGTGTGATACGTGTGCGTGCCAATTCCGCGTCATCCCCCGGAACCTCCAATCGTGGCTTTAGTACATCTGCGAATATGCACATGTGGACTTCCTGTATCCTCCGAAGGCATCCCCCATTCCTTCGAGCTATAGTATACTGCGGTATCCTTCCAGACCTACTGTGGTACCGAGCGAAAGCGGTCATGCCAGAGGAGAGACTCGTCACTCACCTCGTTCAAGCCACGCGTTTTACGCACATCTCGTTCACCACCCCGGAGAAGGAATACGCGGTAGGCGCAGTGCTGCTTCTGGTAGCATATTTCCCGTAGTATGGCTGCTTTGTTCCGTTTTGCGCGTTTGAACGAAGACGACATAATTGACCAGATCCCGAAAAGAAGCCGCGACGATATAGACAAACTGGTGAACGGCCGGGGATAGCGGACTTTTCTGAATCGGTCACGATCTGTCAAGGGGTGGACGCTTCGACGCTAAAATCCACTGAACGCTGCAAGGCAACCGAATCGCGGCGATCAGTTCAGGACTCATGACCTCAAGACTTAGGTTATCTGAGGCTAGGGCCCCGGCTCGCTCTTTGAACGCCGGCCGCTCACATTGAGCTCTGTGCAAGGTGGCATATGGAAGCTCCGGGATGTCATATCGTGCCTGCGCACTTATCTGGTGTTGTAAAGTGATGGCCCATCTGTCCATGAGGCTGCTGGATGTCAGGAGCTCGGTCCGCTCGAAAACTCAGTTTTGCACGACCTGTCATCAGCTGGGGAACATTTTGGTGGAACGGAAACCTAGAACCGTTACGATTCACAAGTAGAAGGCTGACGGTAGCAGGCACTTTACCTCGTGTACTGTACGTACCGCAACCATCATGGGACGTAACCCTGCCTCCCGCCGGCAGCGGGAGCCCATGTGGGGTCACGCTACCTTTACTATGGTAGGTCTCCACACAGTTAGCACAGTATGACGCCGTTTTTCTCGACGCGAGCTCCAAAGTCTTACCGCCGATTTCAGTTGTTTCTTCACTTTTCCACTGATTCCATCACTGTTTGCGACCGGAAGCTTCGGAAGCGGGTGACTCAATTTCTTCCCTGGGCGCGGTACCGTAGCTTCACTAATGAAAGTACCGTTACCTAACCCATGGAATCAGCCCAGGAATGTGCTCGATGCGTACCTGGATACGCCCCATTACCAATCATGAGGTCGTCGAAACCTTGCGGCCAGCGCCGCCGAGTCTTCCTTCCTCGAGCTAGGCAAACCTCGGCAGCGACGTATTTGTACGGACCGCGTGCCGCCAATGTTTGCTACCTCTACTCTCTTCTGCCCTCTTGAATCTGTCTCCGATAATCCTCCTCCTTCTTGCTTGGGACGGCTAAGAGCAAGCTTCCTAAAGCTCCAATCCTTTCTTCACGGCTCTTGACACTTCCTGTATAGCTCCACTGTAGCTTCTGATAGCTCCCACAGCTCCTTGTACAGCAGACCTGGTATCTTGTACAGTGCCCCGGCCATCAGTCCTTGGGTAGAGGAGGAATAAAGCAGTTCCTCGGAAAATACAGTCCTTAATGAAGTCGTTTGCAACATCTGCGCTCTCTGTCCTCGCAAGCATTGCGGTTCTGGGTCTCATCCCAGCCGCCCTTGCTCACGGCAATGACGATATGAATATGGACATGGACATGGGGGCAAGTAGCCCGGCGGATCAGCCTCAGCACGAGGATGAGTATCCGCCAACCTACTTTGCCCTCGGCGAGCACACAGCAGCTATCTACGGGCACATAGGCCTCATGGTGATTGCTTGGGTGTTCATGCTCCCGGTTGGTAAGCTCTGGCACGCCCCCCGTGTTGCAACATTGGAATTGAGCTAACAAGATTGTTAGCAATTATGCTCTCACTGGCGCGATCGCGGTATACACTGATTGCCCAGTTTGTCTTCATCGTGGCCAACGCCCTCGGTGTCCTTCTCGGGGTAGTATACAATGCGAACACACCGGATCTGTACCCAAACAACGCACACCACAAGCTTGGCTGGCTCGTCACATGGGTCGTTCTTGCGCAAGTGGTTATCGGCTTGCTGGGCCGTGTCGCCGGAGTCCTCAAAGGCAGCTACAGCAGCAAGCATATCTCGCACGAACACCAGTCGTTCATTCCGGTTTCCAGCGAAGCAATGGAGGATCACGACAGTCGCTTTGGCGTGCCGAAGTTCTTCCGGCATTCGAACGACAGCGGGCACGGCACCGAGCCCGGAAGCGATTCTCTGCGAAACCCGTCCTTGTCGTCTGGCCCTAGCTCCCCACCTATCCGCGACGCCGACAAAGAGTATGTCGAGGACGAGGACATCGATCTCGAGGACCATACTCCTCACGCAGCTTCGACAGGCAGACTCGGCGCATATCGCGCCCTTGCAGCCAAGGTAGCTGGCAAGGTTTCGTCGCGTGCCTGGAGGTTCCTGATTTTCGGATACAACTTCGTGGATCGCACCATTCTCATCCTCGGATTCATCACCTTGACGACGGGCATCGCGGCCTTCGCGCGGTTCTTCGTAAGTTCTCCCGGTCGTTCGAAATCCCTTGCAGGTCAACGAGACTGACGCGACGCGCAGGAGGGAGGAGCAATTTTCAATGGATTAGCGCACTGGATCAAAGGAGGCATCTTCTTCTGGTACGGTGTCCTGACGCTGGGCCGCTGGGCGGGTTGCTTCGGTGAAATTGGATGGGTAGGTTTTTTTTTCCCTGGTCGCCGACCCTGTTCATTCAGCGTATTGGAGACTAACGAACGGTTTGTCAGGCGTGGAACGTCCGTCCGAGACAGGTTGGCCAGAAATGGCGACCGTCCGCCGAGTTCGTCGAGAGTGCGCTCATCTTCTTTTACGGGTCGACCAATGTCTTCCTCGAGCATCTTGGGAATTGGGGTGGCGACTACAGCCCTGAGGACCTGGAGCACATTTCAATCACGGTGCTTTTCATCGGTGGAGGTCTGGTAAGTAATCGATTCCCCCCTTTTTCCTTCTTTTTCCTGCGGCTGAGAATGGTGTGCGGCTCCTTGCGTCCGGCGGCAGATCGACTGACTAGCGTCATGCAGTGCGGCATGCTGATCGAATCGACCCGCATCCGGGACCTCCTTAACAGCACCGTTACCGAGGCTGCGCACGCTTACCCCGAACATGCTTATCACGATTCGGAACGCGATGCACTTCGACAGCCCGAGACATACGAGTTCTCCATCAACCCTATTCCGGCGCTGGTCATTCTGCTGCTGGGTATAATGATGGGTTCTCACACGCAGGCCAGCATGATCTCCAGCATGATCCACAAGCAGTGGGGCAACCTGCTTACCGGTGCCTCGTTCGCGCGTGGCTTTACCTACGTCCTCGTCTACCTCAAGCCGCCCAAGTCCATCTTGCCATCGCGTCCGCCCACCGAGCTGCTGACAGCATTCGGCCTAATCGCCGGCGGCATCGTCTTCATGGCCAGCAGTGGCGACACCGTCGCCGGCATGATTCATTACCAACTCGACGCGATGTTCATGTACACCGTCACGATGGGCTTCGTCGGCCTCTTGATGGCGTGGGTCATCCTGTGCATCGCCCTCAAGGGCTGGGCTGTTCGCAAGGAGGCGGGTCGTCCTGCTGGTGCATATCGCATGGCCTAAACACTGACCTGGTCTTAATGTCTTAAATGAGAGAGACAAACATACCGGCTGGTCCGCACGGCCGCATGGGTACCTGTCATAATCGGCCTCCTAGATGGAGGTAGGGTTCGGCTGCAGCATTTTTTTGGGCGGCGCATTTGACGTGGGCGATGATGATACCCCTCCCACCTTTCTGTTTAGACGGTTTTGTTTTCGACTGTCCCCGCGTTGTATATATTCAAGTCTTTCTCTTGTCCTCGAGATACCCACTCTTTACCTGGATTATGCGCTGGAGTCGGCAGTGGCCATGGATTAGGGGACGAGAGGTGAGCAGTTGGCATGGCGTGTTAATGATGATGATTTGGGACGGATCGAGACAGCGAAGACATGCGTGATGGAGAGGGATGTACGATTGGTCTACCAATCGGTAGGAAGGTGATGTGGTTAATAGTGACCTAGATAAACAGAATTGTCGTGGGGAGACTGTCAGAGTCAAGCCAGACATGTCTCTATTAATCTAATGTTTCCGATATTCCTTACGGTCTTACTCCAGAGCATGAGCGTACGATGGTGCGTATGAAACACTATAGATCAGGGGGATAGCACCTTTCTTATACTCAGTAGCACCAAGAAATAATCTACACACAAAACACTTGAACTCGTTTGGGGAGGTGGGTGACGTAGTGAAGCCAGAAGCAAGTGCCCTGAATCATTCTGCCGGTTCTCACCGTTTAGCTGTGGTCAATGTCGCTGATCAGCTGCCAGCCCGTTTGCCGCTAGGCCCAAATAGATTAGCCGGGCTGTGCAAAATGACGGCATCAAAAGGTCCAGCCCAGTTTCTCCAACATTTTGTTCGGTTCACGTAGCGGTGTCTGAACTACCATCTCGTCCTTCGTACAAAAGACACAAGGCATCTCGTCTCTTTCGACAGCCTCATATCATTGAGCTACATACCGCAGCGTAGACTCAAATCTCCGTCTTCTACTCAATAAACCTGGCCTCTTAGATCTGCACACAGGACCCCCCAGCAATAATGTCGAAACGAACAAGCGGAGCGGTTACCAACGGAGCTGCGTCCAAGGATAGTAGCGCTGATGCCAGCTCGCCGTGTATGCCTTGACCCTAATCCAGAGTTGTTTGACACGAGGTCTCTTGGCTAACAGCTCTCACAACCAAACAGCATACGACAAGCAAAAGGTCCTCCTCTCTGCCGATGTCGGACACTTTTCTCTCATCCGGGCACTGCACCTGGCCGATCTCATCACGGAGATGAACGGTACGATGGCTTCCTGGTCACGGAACTATAGCCTTAAATGCTGACCCCGATTTCTGTAGGCTTCTGCGGCGTCATGTCCATCTTCTCCTCTATGCGCTACCTCATCGCGCCAACATCGACCGGCAACCTCTACGCAGCCCTTGCCTTCCTCCCGTTCGGTCTATTCTTCGACTTCATGGACGGCAAGGTCGCACGATGGCGGAAGAAGAGCAGCATGATGGGCCAGGAGCTGGACTCGCTGGCTGACTTGGTACGTTTGAACACCCCGCTTTTCTCTCTTCCCCTCCGACCCCGGCCATCGTTGTCCCGCACTAACACCTACCGGTAATAGATCTCCTTCGGCGTAGCCCCCGCCGTGGTAGCCTTCGCGATCGGCATGCGCACGCCGCTGGACCACGTGTGCCTCGCCTTCTTCGTCCTGTGCGGCCTGACGCGGCTGGCGCGGTTCAATGTCACGGCCGCCAACGTGCCCAAGGACGAGACGGGCAAGGCCAAGTACTTTGAGGGCACGCCCATCCCGACCACCCTGGGCATCGACGCGCTCATGGCGTACTGGGTTTACAGTGGGAAGATCCACGAAGCCATTCCGTGGGGTACCGTCTTTCAAGGAACGGCGCTGGAGTTTCACCCGGTGCTGTTGCTGTTCGTCGCGCATGGCTGCGCCATGACGAGCAGGACTATTCATATCCCTAAGCCTTAGGTGGAGGGCACATATTATTGGTGGGGTCTGAACTGGGCTGGATAGATACACTTCAACGTGCTTGCCAAGTCTGATACAGGGGCCGATTACCGTCGAGGAGGAGATATTGGAGTGCGAGGAGTAAAATAAAACACGGCAGGGAATTATTGGCATACGGTGAATCGGGGCGCACAGGACACGACGATTATATGACACTTCTCAGCAATGCAGTCATGATACCCCACGCTTCTGATCTGTTGATCTCAGTGAAAGCATCTGCTTTGAACACGCTTGCCTGTAGTGCATCGCGTCCTTCCGGAAGGTACACTGCTGTCGTCAAGTCAGAGATTTGCAGGACACACCGGTGACGGCATGGAACGGTTCCGCCAAGGCCCTACCCACCGTGTGAAAGCCAGCTGCTGCGAAGATACCAAGCTAGCCATCCCCAAGAGGTGCTCACCGAGACAAACAACGACGATGAAAACTTAATGATGTTCATATGCACGTATTAAAATCCAGCATCACCGGCGGTAGCCATGACAGACAACCCAAGCCCTTCTAATCAACGAACTCCAGACTCCGGGGCAGGTTATGTACACATCGCCCAGTACTTCCCCCTATCATCCTAATCATCTGGATAGAACTCCTTGATATTCGAAACAAACGTACACGTCTCAGGATCGAACCGCTTGAAGAACTTGCCCGCCAGAAAGAACAGCTGCTTCGGGATAAGAGTCGGATCAGTGATGATCTCGATCGTCTCCTGCGCAAGCCGCAGTCTGTCGCAATTCGGCCGTCTGTTTATTTCACATTCAGTTAGCAACCTCATTTGTATCCTCCAACAGCCAAGTCAACAACGATCCAGCAGATCTGACACTCACAAGCAAGTATAATACGTCCTCCCGGCCCGAACCCACCGAGTACCGCGCCACTCCCCGTCCGCCGCCCCCCGACCGCCGCCGCCCTCGCCCTCGCCCTCGCCCGCCTCGTCCTCGCTCAGGCCCTGGCCCTCCTCCTCGGGCGGGACGTAGTGCGGCGTCGGCAGGCTCGCCAGCCCGGCGGCCGCCCACCCGTTGATGACGCCGACGTAGCCGTACCGCCGGTGGCGGAACACCTGGCCGATGCGGTAGGGCACGCGGTCGCTGATCTCGCGCGTGTAGCGCCGGCTGAGCGCCGGCTGCCGCCCGTCCAGGTTCTCCAGCATCTTGAGGATCTCGCGGACGTTCTCCCACCCGACGCGGTTGCGCTGCTGCTGTTGTGCCTGCGGATGTTGGTTGTTGTTGTTGTTGCCGCCGCCGTCGACGAAGCGGTCGTAGATGGGTGCGAGGTACTTTTCGACGATCCAGTGGTCTTCCGGGTACTGTAGGGCGAAGCGGTTGAGGAAGAAGTCCAGCCCGACGTCCCATGTCGGGCTGGAGGGCGGGGTGCTGAGCAGCTGGGCCCAGAGGACCGAGTACAGGCAGAGCTCCATGTTTGCCTCGCTGTCGCCGGACCGGAGAGACTTGAGGTTCTGGGCCGCGAGGCTGTCTTCGGGCTGCCGCTTGGCGACGGTGTACGAGGTCTTGATGTTGTTGGCCATGCGCTCCACGAGGGTGCGGACGGGGGCGGCGTCGAAAAAGGCCGAGGGCGAAAACGGGATGCCGCCCTGGGCCGCTGCTGTGTAGGCCGCGCGGCGCCGGTCGAGGTCTTCGCGGCGGATCTCTTGCGACGAGGTGTAGGGGTCGAGGTACATCTTGTCGACGGCGTCGGGTGTGTCGAGAGGGTTGCCGTCGAGGTCGAGTCCAGGCGGGGACGAGATGACGGCGTGGACGTGGATGGGGGCGTTGCAGCAGCCGGCGTCGAGGTCGAGGCGGGTTGCAATCGAGGAGAAGATGGCGCTCGAGACGAGGGGGAGAGAGGGATGCTCTGGGTCCGAGATGGCGTGGCCGATCATGCAGTTTCGGAAGTTGCGGTAGTCATTTTCTCTTTGGATTCCCCTGAATCCTTCTGCGCGCAGCCAGCGCACCAGTGCAAGTGCTTTCGATCGGGTAGACATATGCTCCCAGTTGTCCTGAGTGGAACGGAAGTCCTTCGCTGCCTGGTCGAACCATCCGCCTATGTAGTCGAGGTCCTGCGGCTGGTCGTGGAGGACAAATATGTCGAAGGCGCCGAACGCCTGATCTAGGCTAGGGGGGTTCTCTGTGCTCTGTAACCTGGACCAGACGTCCACGGCTATGCTCCGGTGGAGGCTGTCGAGTATCATCGTACCGAAGTATCTGGTGAAGGTGGTTCAGTACAGATCCATGAGAGACAGAGCAGAGCCAGCACCAGATTAAATCCAGTAAGAAGTATGAAAGATACGATGCCTACCTTCTTGCCAGCACATCCTCTGCATCGTCAGGCGTCCGCGCTTGTTCCAGCAAGAAGTCCTTGGCATCATAGCCGTATTGGCAAATAACGCGAAACTTGTCTAGCCGGCCTACCTTGGTGTCGAGGACGCCGTTGAAGATAGTCGCAATCTGGACGTTCGTCCGCTTCCTGCGCAGCCACAGCTCTTTCCAGTCGACATCTGGCTTGTCCTTGGCGAGCTTGTCGTGGAACCACTGTTCGTCCTTCCAGTAGCGAAAGGAGGTGCAGCAGTTGCGCTTCCATATTGTCTGGTCATTGGCGACTCTGTAGAACTTCTTGCAGACCAGCTGGAGGGACTGGATGTTGTCTTCGGGCGGCACATCGGCGAAGATGTGGAGGAGGAGCTCGTCGCCGAACTCCCGCGGGAAGACGGACGTCGAAGCCATGGTCCGACCTGCTTGAGTGTAGGGAGTGCCAACCGCAACGTGGCGGGATTCAAGCTGCGTTACGGCCGTGTCGAGAGCATGGAAACGATACAATCAGTATGTGTATGATGAGGCGCCACTGGGGGACACAGCTCGAGGAGCGCGCAATGGAAATAGCAATGGCAATGACGACCATGAAGGTACTCCTTATCTTTATCGCCAATGTGGCGTAATGTGGGTCACTGTTCAAGGGCTTAATTCAATTCGCGCTAACCATATTTGTCGACTTACACTCGGACGCCCTGGCGGTAGCATAATACGTCACACTATATTCCAAGTCTCTGTCCGTTCGGAAAGTATGTACGTTATATTGCAATTTGACGCAATTATCACCCTTGGATCTACTACATAGAATTGTTATAGTCACCTATATGTCTCTGTAACAAATTGTTTTGAGATATATCCTCACAAGACTGAGCCAGAATGACGGACCTCTTGCTTGATTGGAACGTGATATGAGCATCCCAACTAAACATGGGAGATCGACACCACTTTAACAGCCCAAGACGTCTTCCTAGTATACATGATAGCTGCTAGACCCAGCAATACATAATCACAGTAGTGTGACTCTAACCCAGTTAATGAAGTAGACGCATACCGCAGCCCGAATAGGCGCGTAGTATCGCCGAATCCCACCCTGCTATTAATTCTCAAGTCTAGAGTATTCTCTACGCTAATCATAGTCCTGGAGTATAAACTGCCCTTTCGGCGGCTTCAGAGTCTGTGGCGAATCCAAGGGTGGTTCCTTCACAGAATGCTCGGCCGTGAATCTTTTGATGGCTTCGTAGTCACCACAGGTGTGCATGCGTATGCTGTCGCCGGTCAGCTTTCCGCTGTGCTGGTACCACATAAATGGAACTGCTTGTTGTCAGCTAGTTGTTAAACCAATAGCTTATTGTTTTCAGCCTTACCGATGCCCAAGTCTGCGGTGCATGCTATCCTTCGACGTAAGATTTCCAGGCAATGTTCTGGTCGATGTCAGAAGCCATTTCATATATGTCAACTCTTAAGGCTACGTGAGACTCTTACCGACGTGAAGAATATCCCAGCTCTCCAACTCGGGAGGTATGCAGTTATGCGTGCAATATTTTCGAGTGTGCTCGATGTTATAGTACAGGTTCTGGCGTAGCTTGTCGACACAGTGCATCTCGTGAATGGCCTCTGGCAACACCGGATAGCCCACCATGCCAATGTCTGGTCTGTCGACGTATGCGTGACGGGACGGGTCGATGTCCGCTGCGGCTTCCTCGCCACGAGGAATCATGATGAAGCCTGCATCTTCGCCTGAGATCAGAGTTAATGTGAGCTGCAGCAGTTGATGAGAAACATGAGCATACCTGATTGTGTGTACTCTTCCCATAGCATGTCAGCCTCAACCGAGTTACGTTGTCTGAACGGGTTGTCGTGGGGATAGAAAGTGACATTGAACAGCTCAGGCCTGGGTTTTGTCGCAAGGTGAGCTAGTGTCGGGGTCACGCCCGTCGGAGGGTGGTTGAGCGCCTGGTATGTCTGTTGAGAGCGCGTTGTCGCAATTGTAGAGAACAAGAATGCCAGAGTCGCGATATTGGTCAGACATAGTATAATAACAGGTAATGGCGAGAGTTTGTGATCTCGTAGGGACCACCTTGACGGTACTCGGGTGTCCTGCCACGAGCTCTGTGAACTGTCACTAGAGCCAAGGTTGTCCTCGGATAGGAGGCCCTCGGCGTCTTTCTCCAGAGAGTCTCTCATTGCCAGGCTGGAGACTTGTATAGATTGTCAAAGTCTTCTCGCCATTTACAGTCGGAGGGAGTGTATGGTCGGAGACCTGCTACAGACTACACGTGTTGCCAACAAATGGTAAGCACTGGAGAGCCCAGTTTGTACAAGTCGGTCAGTATAGGTTATTGCTTCGACTGTGGCTTCTCTTCTCGAGCAGCCAGTTGGTGTAAGATCAAGCTTTCATGGCGCTGCGGAAGCCGGATAGAGGGTGCCGAGCATACGCATCCTAAGTAACGTCGGAATCAGAATGTCGAAGATAACGCCACAAAGCATCAGGTTTACACTATATGTGTGTGACCCAGTCGATTCTTTGTTCACCTTCCGCACATGCAAATGCTGTGTTGCATCAGACCCACCAGATATTCGCTCCTTCGGGCTCCTGCATGAATGCGGCGTCCGCATCGCGTCATCACAACGGATGAAGTTAAGATCTGGACGACCTTCCTGAAAGAGCACTCTGAAAGTCGGTCTCTCCCACGCACCCATATCTGGGGACGTACGATTGCGTGTCAGTACATGTAATTCCATGGCATCCTGTTTGTGGTCGATGATGGGGTGTGAGACGCTCGCATGACATCTTAAACCTGCGAAGTCTTGCCATTGAGCCGGTCTCCTCGCTCACTGCGTGAAATCTTACGGCGATGAAGGACAAAATCAAGTACGAGGCGCTCTCGAGTGATGCCTCCAGCGACAGCGGAAGTGATGGTCCCCTTGGACGGCCAAAAACCAGACTCCAGCGCAGAAACCACTTCAATATCCTCTCATTCAGCGCAGGATGTTTAGCAACAGTCGTCGTCGTCGTGATTGCTTTCTTTTTGCGTCCGATTTTTCTGGCTCAGAAGACAGCCGAGCAACTCGAGGCCGAGGACTGGAATGACTGCGGACGGAGTGTCGAGACAGCAAAAGCCAGAGGATGTGTTATGGAACCACTGTTCTACGGTTTCATGCCGTCGCGGTGCGTCTTTCCGGAGCTCAGCAAGCAGTTTCCCGTCTTCGAGGACCGGCCGTATTACAGCGACAGGAACATGACGCAGCTAGTGACGCCCGAAGAGCTCTGGAATGGGAAGCATACCGTTGTTTGGACAGCCAAGTAAGCAGTCACTCGTCCCATTAGATCGGGTCTTGAGTCGTGGTAGCTTCACTGACCACCGTCATAAAGATACCACGACCAGCATTGTCTCTACCAGTGGAGGAAGTTGCACTATGCCATGACGCACAGGCTGGACTATCTGGACAACAAGACCATGAGCATTGGGCACGCCACCCATTGTGCGGACCAGTTGACTGAGAAGTGCGAACCCGCTGGGGGCAGTCGTAACTTTATTGTGCTGGGCTTCTATAAGTGCCGGAAGACTGTCTGGTGATATATAGTCAACAACACTGTACAGTCAACCCGTACATCATAAATTTGGTTCCCAGGCAATCTACTACTAGTAGTATCTCTAGTCTAGGGACAGGAGTTTGTCTCAAATGTAGAAGAGATAGCGCTCAACAGCCTGGTTCTTAAGAGACACAATCTGCATATATTCTGCCAGTGATTCGCTATTTCCAGTCTCCCAGCGTCCGTCAAGTCAATCAATAGAGCGGAAAGCCTCAAACAAAAAGTCCATTTGCACAGTCCAGTTTCAGCCAGTGTACAGGTTGAAAGCATATTCTCCAATTCTCAAAGATAACGTACTGACCTATCGGCACAATTTACCTGCAGTGTTGTAGCGAAGAAGAACGAAGGATCACTCATGTGCATAGTCCAGCGTCACCTTCTGCTTTGGTCGCATCGTATCTACTACACCACCACCAATTGACGACACAGATCAGGATATTTGCGTGATTCAGAGCTCATGGATGTATCAACACGGCAATCTTGTCCCGAGATGGATGTCATAGAGGCAAAGCATACCAAACACACCCTCAAGCGACCTTCCCAGCCGGGTATGAACTGCAACCGGCCGAGTCCTTCGCAGAAGACAATCTGCCCGTGCGTACGATCCCATCGCGATTCCACGGAACCCAGTAGAGAGGTACTAAGCCAATCACGCATACTCGCAGTTTGATTCCGGCAAAGCAACCGGGAAGTAATCATACCTTCCACTCCAGGGAGATGTAGCCTCAAGATCGACGTCAGATCATTGCTGAGTCGGAGCATGTCACTTGGCTCCTCTTACAAATTCCTGCTGCTCTTCCTCACGCCTTCGGTCCTTGATACGGCCGACTGTATATATAGTGTCACGCCGGCTTGCATTACGAGCAGCCGAGAAAGAAAAGCGGCCCCGTTTCAGTTACTCATCCATCTTCTCCCACAAAACCCCTAAACAGTCAGCATGAAGGTCTTAGCAACCCTCATCTGTGCTCTCGCAGCCTCCGCCTTCGCCGCCCCGGTAGCGGGTATGTACATCTGTCCAGGGATTGTCAGGACCACTATGAGACGGCAGAGTGCTGATTACTAGAACAACGGGCGTAGACAAGCGTGATCCTGTGTTTGAAGGCATATATATCGGGCCTGGCGAAGACGGCAAGTCGGCAGAGAAGCGTGATCCCGTATTTGACGGCATATACATCGGGCCCGGTGAGGACGGAAAGTCAGCCGAGAAGAAGCGTGCGTTTGACGGCATATACATCGTGCCCGGCGAGGAGGGCGAGTCGGCAGAGAAGAAGCGTGCGTTTACGTATCTCTATGTCGGACCCGGCGAGGACGGCAAGACGGTGGAGAGGGAGTAGTGGTAGCGCGCTCCTAGGCCGCCAAGCGAAGATCGAGGATGCTTCGCTGCGCCAGAACGGGCTCAAAAAGAAGTAGGACTAAAACAATTGACACGGCCTTACTGCTTTGTATACACAACAATCGATGTGCTCGTAGGGATGACGTTGAAACTCCCGCTTGCCGTGGAAGTCTTGTTAAGGAGAGGTCTTTCAAGCATCACAGAGACGGCACTGTCCAGTTCCCAACTGTCCCTCAGGCAGATGTTTTCTAGCACGTGCTCTTTTCTGCTATGTCTAAAACGTTCTTATTTAACATACTAGCATATTGGGTGAAAGAAATTGATGATACATACTAAGACTCCAAATAGAACTTCCATCATCTATAAATCGTCCCTGCTACAATCAATTATACGACCTCGAAGCCATCCCTCTGCTGCACGCGCTGCCCCTTTCCTCCGCCCACCTCCACAGGCGTGGTATCCTCCCAGAATCTCCCGTCGTTCTTCGTCCCCTTGATCATACCAGCGATATCAAACGGATCAAACAGCGTGGCCAAGAACGGCCGCTTATCCTTGTACCCGGGCCCGGTCACCTCGGTCACGCCGTCGGGGGCCAGGTACGTCTTTGTGCTCTTGGGGAGGTACCTACGCGGGTGCCGGACGTTGAGCAGCACCTGGTTGGACAGCATCAGGCTAGCCTCGAAGACGTAGAAGAACCACTCGTAGCGGACCAGCGGGCTGAGCGAGGCCGGGTCGAAGCCGGGCCCGAAGCGCAGCTGGGCGATGGACCAGTACTCGACGATGCGGTAGATGGTGCGCGTGGTCAGCAGGGCCTCGCTGACGTACAGGGTGTGCAGGGCGGCGTAGAGGCGGGGGCTGTCGATGCCGCGGGCGAGGCAGCGGCGGTGGAAGGTGGCGGCCAGGGCGAGGAAGGCGGCGATGACGACGATCTGGATCATCAGGGCGGCCTTGAAGAGGTCGTGGCCCATGTCCTGCTTGTCCTGCGGGAGGGACTGGTTGGCCGAGTAGGAGGCGCCGTTGCCGTTGAGGGCCTCGACTACGGCGGAGATGAAGGCGAAGGTGGTGAGCACGCGGCCCGGGTGCAAGGGGGAGAGGTGGGGGACGTAGTAGAGGATGCGGCCGAGGACGTAGTAGTTTGCGAGCTCGTAGAGGGGGCTGAAGCTATGTGAGTGTTCTGGGAGGAGCTTTTCGGGGTCTTGGACGAGGAACGGAGGGTAAGAGCTTACGGTGCTGCGTAGATGAGGCAGATGCTGACGATGTACTTGACCAGATTGGTATAGTCGAAGGCGCCCATTTCACGGACTATGAAGCCGGCGGTGAAGCAGACGGAACAAAAGACCATGAGACCCGTGAGCCGCCAGCTGCGGTATTGACTAGGCAGTCGACGAGTCAGTATGCGAGGGCTTCGGGGAAGCTGAAAGGGTGGAGGTGAGCTGCACTTACACACACTGCCATATGTGCCAGATGCCGGATGCCGCAAAAGCTACTGCGAAGAAGACTGGTGCTACTTTGTTGGGCGCGTAGAACCAGATGCTGCCATCCACTGTAGGGTCACGGTCAATCTCGAGCTCGGAGGCTTAGTGACAGAGGTGGCATGCGTACCATATCGTCCGTCTTCCATGGTGAAGAGCTGGTATGCACCTACCTCATTGAATGATGATGAGATACCGTTCGATGTTTTCCCAGGTCTGTTGGGCCACTGATAGTCTGACAGAAGATGTGTTCTTCGGAGGTCAAGTCTGGAGTCAGAAGCAAGGACTCTATGTAGTTAGTAGTGCTGTATGCAGGACAGTCTTCTCCAGAGCAACAGTCTGGGACCGAACACGGCGCGCCATATATATGTCCAGACATGATCCTCGAGCAATCTGTTTTCAGCCTTATACTGCGAATACTCTCGGTGTCCGCATTGGAGGCGTTGATGTTGGCGACGAGCAAGGCATAAACGGGGCTCACAGCGAGAATGGCCAATCGCATTGCAGGACTCAATACGATGCAGGTTCTCATCAAAGGTAGTAGGAGATACAAAGGTACAAGGGCTTACCCTTTTGGGAATTATACCACGAAAATTACTGGGGAAATGCCGTTTGATCGACAAGAACACAGCCAGACCGTATCTCGCATTTATGTCTTAAGTATTTGTGGCTTGCACGCAAATAAATCCTGTAGAGGCTTATAGCCAGATACCGCGTGGCACTACATATGGCTCACTGTGCCACGTCCTTTCGCGTGTCGGACATCCATCACAACGTTCTCCCGTCTTACGAGTCTTGACCAAGGTCAGAGTCTGGATAGAGAGAAGATTCCACAGCATTACTACACGTGTATTCGAATTGGTCCATCATAGATAAGATCGAGATTGCGCGATCCCAGGACATTACTGCATACATGGTTTGAAAAATGTAATCTCATTCATGATCACACCAAGACTCGATATTTGACCGCAGTCCAAACCAGCGAGCAACAAAGAATCCGTCGACCAAATCTGATATTTCCAAGCGATGCTCCTACTACTTCTAGGTCAACCCTGGCTGGAAGAGGGTCACACAGCAGCCTAGGATGATGACCATACTCTCAGCCAACCGCCACAGAAACACAGCGACAGGGCCCTTCCTATACCACCATCCCCATCACAACAGGTACTGAATTAACCCAAACACATTTCCCTCCGTGTCCTCGAAAAGCGCAAACTTGGCCATCTCGTCCCTCTCCATCCAGGGCTTCACCACCGTCCTCCCGCCCGCGAGCCTCACCGCGTTCAGCGCGATCGCCATGTCCTCGACAGCAACATAGTTGATCACGTCCGGGATCCTCGTCTCCTCCTCCCCACCTTCATCCTCCCCTTTCGCATCTCTCCCCCTCCCACCGTCCCTCATCCTCTCCCTCCCCCGGCCACCAAAGTTCCCCGCCCGCGAATCGACCCCAAACTTGAACAACCCCCCCGCGATCCGGCCCTTTCCCACCTCCTTCTCCGGCGTAAAGTAGTTCACCCTGTGGTCCGGCGGCGGCGCGATGGGCGGCGCCCTCTTCACCGGCCTCTCCCGGGGAAGAAGAGATGCAGTAGTAGTAGCGGCATTGGCCTCCTCGGCGGCGGTGTTGCCGCTGCCCTCGAAGCGGGGGATGCGTATCGGCGTCGAAGTCGGCGCCGCCGCGGGAGGAGCCACGAATATCGCCGAGACGGGCTCGCCCACGAACCGCCACCCGAAGACCTTGGTGAAGAAGGCCTCGGCGCGGTCGAAGCTTGCGACGTTGATCTGCGTGAAGGCGAAGGGGGAGACTGGGTTCGGCGTGGGAGGAGTGTCTGTTGGGTTTGTGGTTGGTTCCTGGGTGCGGGAAGAGGAGCGTTTGGATCGGGGGGTTGGCGAGCCGTCTCGCGAGGAGGAGGAGAGGGAGCGGAGGACTTTCATTGTTGGGGCAAGGTCAGTGTTGTGATACTAGGTTTTGGAGGCAGAGTTGGGTAGTGATGAGGTAGGTTCGCTGTGCACAGCCTGTGAAGATAGATGTCTTTGGAGACCGGTAGAGGCAGGCAAAACAAATGTAACGTGGTAAAGGGTATCAAAAGACAAAACAGTTACTTGTTTGTCGAGGGAGTTACACAGCAGTATCCATCTCATCGTAGGTCTCTGGCGCTCCACCACCTCCTGAAGAAGGATCGCCCCCATCCACCCGGGACCCCGTGTCCTGCTCTCCTCGCGCCTGCCCCAGCTCCCCCAGATACTCCTCCACGAACCGAAACTTCTTCCCGGGATACTTCAACCCCCAGTTGATCTCGCCGGCCTCGACCTTCCACGGCCGCATGACCCTAAACTCGTCCAGCACCGTCTTTTTCTGCTCCCACGTGTACGTCTGCGGCGGTTCCTGCCAGCTGATGCGCAGCGTCCTCAACCGCCATCCCTCCTCTTTCCCTCCTCCTCCCTTTCCCTTCCCCTTCGACTCGTCGTCGTCCCGAGTCGTCGTCGTCGTCGTCGGACCGACAAGCCACCTGGCCAGCTTGCGCACGCCCTTGCGCACGACCTCGAGCCGGGCCTCGCTCTCGCGCCGGCCGGGCCGCGCGAGCCGCTTCTCGCTGCCGAGGAAGACGTGCACGTGCAGGTGGCGCACGGCGCGGCGCACCACGGGCGCCGGGTCCAGGTCCGACCGGTCGCGCAGGTGCGCCCAGACGTCGAAGTCGATGTGTGCGTGGACTTCCTGCGTGCCGTAGAGCACCGCGCTGCCCTCGGCGTAGAGCTGTCGGCAGGTGCGCAGCAGGGCCGGCGGCATGGTGCGTGTTAGGGAGAGGGGGGACTGTAGGATGCGTGGGTGGGGCCCGCGGGCGGGCGAGGAGGACGGTCGCGACAGGAGGTTGAGGAGGATGAGGCGGCGGATTTCGGGCGGGAGAGAGAGCAGCCGGGAGGAGGAGGTGGTAGTGGGAGGGGTGGTTGTTGCTTGGTGGTCGAGTTGGGATTGGAGCCGAGGCGTTGGTTGGCGGGAGGAGGAGGATGGAGAGGAGAAAGCCGAAGTGGTGATGGCGGTGGTGGAGGACGCCAGCGATCGGGAGTGTGCCTGGAGAGCGAAGAAGTACTGTTGGAGTCGTGCCTTGGGCAGCAACCAGACGGCTTCCTTGCTCATGTTGAGCAGGAAATCGAGGTCTACCGTCGCGTGCTGCTCCATCTCGTCTGCTGCGGCTGTGTCGACCGGGTCAATCGGTGAGTCGACTATTGCTGTCCGTTTGTGGCCCGTCATGGTGAGTACGGTCTTCGGACAATGGCGACGGCGACGGCGGCGGGTTTTCAAAATCATATGGCCAGGAGTTGGCTAAGCTTTGGTAGTTGAGATAGTGGTGGCATGGAAGACAAGAAGTCGGCGTTGTAGAGAAAGACACGACGCGAGAAAGACTCTTTCTCCGGATGTCGAGGACGAACAGGCCACAGCTCGACATAAACACCTCGAGCGGTCTGCCGGGCATGCATGTCTCTATCATATGTCGTCCAGCCCAAAGTCAGCTCAGGACGCATTCGGAAGCACGCGGCTTAAGCGAGGCAGCCTCCCACGATAGTCTATGGGCCGCAGGAGTCCACTCCGCTGTCCACCGCTGGTTCTGTCTAGGGTAGGTAATGAGGTGAAGAGGTCAAAGGCACCCCCAGTGACGCCAGAGGCGCCACGATACCCGGACGGTCGGGACACCAAGTCGCGCTAGAGAAAACCATCTACAGCACCTCCAACCACACCAGCCCGTATCTTGGCCAAACGCAATACGGGAGGCTGAGACCCTGGTCCAGAGTGTGGGCGGAGAACCATGCAGTCGAGATCGTATTGGTGTCCCTGACGGGACGACAGGTATGTGACACAGCAGTCGAGCCGAACAGAGCCAGACCAGAGCGAGCATACACGCGCACGCGGACACACTCCCGGACGCACATACCCACACACATACTTACAGACCCCTGGCTATCCCTCGCGAAAAGATGCCCCCAATCGATTGTCGAGACGGCGATCAGGGCTCCATGATAGGCCACCCAAATTGCCGGGTCTCGCAATGACATCCTTGTGTGCTCTGGCCCTGTCGCTTTCTCCTGGGCCGTGTCAAGGGCCTGGACTCTCTCCCCTTCATTAGTCTTTACGTATCCGTCATGTGGCTTTGTGGCTCGGTTTCTACCCTGGTTGGCCGAGCCACAAGGCCCCATCACGTCACATCATATCATGAGAGGATTTTTGAATCGATCTGCGGCTCTCGCTCTCTTCTCCTCATCTCTCTATCCTCCTTCCTAAGAGCGTGGCTTGCCCGCTAGACTCCCTAGTGGACACCCGAGTACCGCCGTGCTGGGAATCAGCCGCCCGTCCGGGTCGCGTCGGACCAGATTCCTAGTAGCCAATCACGTCACGCGACGATATCCATGTCGACAATCTCGACAGGCATGGCAGGTCCAGCTTTTCACTTGCTCTGAAGCTACTTGGGCTAGTCCGTCTGGAATCGGAATGGGCTCGGAGATTCAATCTGGCCTTGTGAGAGCGGGCAGGGGTAGGTGCAGGGGTGCTGCCACGTGGTTCGAGGGGTTAGTGATCGAGGTCTGTCGAGGTCTAGACCGTACCGGCAGTCTGGACCAGCACAGAGCACTGCGGGATTGTATGCACGTGCAGCGGTAGCGCGGACAGGGGCCAGACTGGCTTTTTTTTCGTCACATTGCGTTCTGCCCATGTCCTGCCATGTGAGACCACACACGCTTCCCGTGCGTACGGCTGTCGTCGCGGGCACGCCGACGTTGCAATAAAGGGTTGGCAAAAAGTAAAAGAAGAGGAGAAAGGAAAGGGAAAGAATGAGAGAAAGAGCATAATATTACAAATCCCGGAGAAAAACGCCATGCTATGCCTGCAGAGAGAGACCCGAGAGCCGGCTTCCAAGGTGGACAACATGCTCCCGAGATAAAAGCATGCCATCCAGTTTTTCAGCTTTCTCCCTCTTTTCTCTCTCTGCGCCCATGTACTGGGTAAGTACAGTAAATATGACCAGTAATCAGTGCATCCCCACACCACTCCATGCGTGACATTCACCGCTCCTCATGCAAGACAGAGCATACCGTACCACCGATCCCTCGGTGTGCTCCGCTCCCCTGCTACCATCGGAACCCCATCAGTATCCCAGCAGCTTCTGCTTCTCCCCACCTCCACCCCCGACCTGCACCGTGCTGAAGGAGCAGTACCGGTCCTTGATGGCCACCACCTCGTACGTGCCCTCCTGGCTCGCCCGGACCACCTTGCTGTGCTCGTAGCTCTTGTCGTGCCGCGTCTCCAGCACCTGGCTCTTCTGGCCCTTCTTCGCGTTCGAGCTGCGTGTGTACGTGAACTCGAACGGCGGCGACCCCCAGAACTCGAACAGCATCTCCACCTCCCCGCCCTCGTGTATGTCCGTGCGCACCACGTCGCCCCGCGAGATGCGCGCCGCCGGCAGCGCGTGGATCGTCTTTGCCAGCTCCACATTCGCCCGGCACTCACTCGCCTTGTCAGACACCCCCGTGATGACAAACTCGCCCGCCGACTCGGCCAGCCGCCGGAACGACGTCGTGGCCGACCGCGCCTTGCGCTCCGCCCCGTCGAACGTGTACCACACCTCGAACGGCGGCGTGCCCGACAGCGTGTAGCTGATGCGCTCGCCCACGCACAGGTCGCTGCGCTTCTCGAGCTCGTAGATGGACGGTGCCTCAAACACCTGTACCTGCACCGACGGCGCGCTGCCGTCCAGCTGCTGCTCGCACCCCCGTACGTCCCGTACCTTGCGGATGCGCACGTGTTGCGTCCCCAGCTTGAGGTGCTGCCGCGGGATCTGGATCCCATACGAGTTCGAGTCGATCGACGGGATGCGGTACGTCTCCGAACTCGAGCTCTGGTGGTGCTTGATTTCGATCTCGACGTAAAAGGGCGCAGTGCCCGTGAGCGTGATCGGGATCTTGTCTTGGTTGTCCGAGTCCGAGCTGCAGATCTTGAACGACTGGCCCGGCTTGACGAACGACGCTGTCGGTCTGGGGTTCACTGTCTGCTCGAGCACGAGCGGCTGGAACCTCTTGTCGTTATCATAGAGGTTGTCTGCCAGTGCCGAGAACTTGTACGTGTACACGCCCGACTTGGCCGTCTCCATGTGGATCGAGGCCTTGCCGAGCGCAGCGTCGAACTCTTTCCGGCTCATGGACGAAGATCCATGAGCGGGCTTGTGCCGGACCTCGTACTCGACGTGATATGGCGGAGAGCCTGGTAAATGGTTCGATTAGCACATGGCAAAGACAGACTTCTCGAGATAGTAAATGCCAAATACTGTACCTTTGAGCCCAATCTCGAACCCATCAATATCCCCTTCGCAGACATCATTCTTGACGTAGTGGCCACGCTCCTCGGTAATGCTGTCCGTCGGGACAAGCGAAAGCTCGGGGCGGGCGAACCAGTCGACCGTAAACTTGGACGCATTGGGATCCACGACTCCGTGGCACTGCTTGTCGTAAACATCCACAATCTCAAAAGTACCCCTTTGGTTGACACGGAGGATATCGTTGTCGTTCTTCAGCGTCTGCTCGAGGATCTTGTCGGGATTGTCCACATTGCGGTAGAATACCTTCCAAGGGCCTTCACCAGTAAGGCGGACAGGGAGTGAGACCTTTGCAGCCTCTGTGACCATAGCTGATCGCTTGTTCTCCAGGTGGCCAAACCAAGCCCGCGGGCGCTGTCTCCTGACAGACACCTTGGTCTCCTCCTGTAGGAAGTTGCGGCAGTTCCTCTTGTCCTGCACGCTGGTAAGAGCAATGGTGTACTCACCGCCTCTAGCGAGCGGGTCTGTCCTGATCTTGAAGCTGGGCTCTTGGATTCCCGCAGCTCGCTGTGTCTTTCTCTTCCCCTCATGAATGATCTCCCACTCGAGAGTGAACGGCGGCTCGCCAAGCAGCGAGACGTCGATTTCGACTTCCTCTTCCAAGCAGGCGCTGATCTTGCCTGGGGTCGATATACGAGCGGAAGCAGCTGGCTTGACGTCCTGCTCTAGGACAAACTCCGGTCCGCTGAGCGGCTGACCCTTATAAACCGCATCGTCGATCTGCTTAAAGATATACTTGTGCTGTCCGGCAACATCTGGCGTAAGATCCAGCTGGAACCGCATGCCCGGCACATTGACCTTCATCTGCCGGGCGGGGCCGCCGTTGGAGATAAGATCGTATCTGACAGTGAACGGCGGTGTTCCGGTGAGGTCCAAGTCCACCCGCAAGCCGACCGAATTGCCGGCACAGACATCCGGAATGTCCTCGGACCGCAACGTAAGCTGCGGTTCGAGAGGATTGAGCAGAAGGCAAGATGACGGCTCCTGTACTTCCCCTTCGCAACTTCCCGAGGCCACCGACTTCAGTGTATACAGACCAGGCGCCGAGATCTTGGGGTGGTCGCGGGCGTTCTTAGCGTGGTACGACCCCGTTGAGACGACATCGCCATGATCGCCGTTCTTAGTCAATGTATCGATCGGCGAGAATTGCCAGACCAGGTCGTGTGACGTGTCATCCGGATGCCCGGAGATCTCGAATGAGACAGGTAGTTCCTTTGACTCGCCCTTGGCGACCTTGAGGGGATTCCGCAGGTCGCAACCCCGGAGCTTGACTCGTGGCCGCTCCTTGACCAAGAAGTTTTGGGTGAGATGCTTGGGCTTAGGCTTCATGTCGGGGTCCTCGTTCGGGGAGAGAAACTTGACAATGTTACCGAAGGCGTCGTGCACCTCGTCTACGGAATACTCCCATTCGCCACCGACGTGCATAGATTCGTTCAGCCCTACGCTCACTTCTTGCGACCGGGCCCAGGACACGTCCTTCTCATCGAGAACGACCATGCTCCCGCCGACCAGCGGTGAAGTAAACTCGTCGGGCTGCAAGCTCTGAAAGTGGAAGCTGTGGTCCTTTCCGTTGATGGTCCGGCTGTAGTGAATCTGCAGAGGTGGTGTGCCGGCTACTCGGAGCGACAAATCGGACAGGTCGCCAAGACAGCGGGCGGACGACGAAGTTTGGCGGAATCGTGCCTCCGGACATGGTACAACAAAAGTATGTCCGGAGCGTTTTTGCACTTCTAGCTTGTACTCATCCAAGACCTTCCCCAGACGGTAGGCACCGGGCTTCTTGGCGGGATACTCCCAGTGCACAACAGACGCCGCGCCTTCAGAAGCATGCCGCTTGGACAGTCTGTCAATCTCGCGGAGCTGTGACTTGGTGAGCTTCAATATCTCCTCCTCGTTCGTTTCCAGGTCCTTCCGGATAATCTCGACTTCCTTGGGGATCGTGGCATTGAAATGAATCGGAATGGACGCCACTTTTTGGTTTGGCCCCAGGCAGAAAGGCTTCCTGTCAACATTCAGCGTGGCAGAGCCCTCTGGGAGGATGTTGATGATCTGACGGCCCATGATCAACGAAGAGTTGTGCACGATCTGAGACCGCTTGACGCTGTGTTCGGAAATGGCGAGTTCGCGGTCATAGAAGACCTTGAGGACTCCGAGGATCCAGGACTGCCATGGTAGCCCAATGTTAAACATCAACATGAAGTCGAGCCATGCGTGAACGAAGAACAGCACAAAGACAGCCGGCCGTGAGAGCTCGAGCCAGGGTATCCTGAGTTCTGGCAGGCCGAACAGAAATAGGAAATCCAGTGATATCCACTTCAGACACTGCCAGAGCGACTCGGTGTCGTCTTCCACCAGCAGCACCCAGTTATATAGTTTGAATCCCGTCATCAAGGTGTACACGCCAAAAACGATGAGTCTTTGCATTGGCGCATCGGCTATGTGCAGAGGTATTAACGGTGCGTCGTTGGCTGCTGCTCTCGAGCGAGGGGAGCTCTGGGGAGCCATGGGAAGAGGTGATCGTGACGAGGGCGCGGTCCGGTTCGGTGGAGGACTGGGAGACGGAGTCGGGGGCGCTCCTTTGTAGCCCACGGTCCCTGGTGTCTGCGGGAAAGCGCCCGAGCGCAGTCGTGGTGTCGAACTCATGGCATGCCGTACTGAGTGTGGTCGAGAGGGTCTGAATCTTGTGTTCGACGATGTTGTGAGGGCGGAGGGGCCCTGCGACGCAAGCGCTCAACCTGGCAGTCACTTTGCAGGCCGTTGGTTCAAATGTCGGCTATATTCACGAAAATCTAGACATGGACGATAGCAGTGGTGTAGCCTGGAGGAATATGAGAAGCTAGCCGCTGTGTCGTGTGGTATAATATGTCGTGGAAATATCCTGAAAAGTCACGTCAAGACGCGGTTTGGCAAACATGAATGAAGAAATACCTAGGTACCAGGCTACCATCGTCGTTGCGGCTTGTCATTGGCTGAAGCTTTCTTAGTGACGGCGCCCGATTTGAAAGCCCCACCTGGAGCTACCAGGTACGTACCTTAGCTCATTATCTCAGGTTCACTTCCAGTCAATCCATCATCAAGCAGGCTGTACTTGGATGTCTGGATGATGAGCTATTGTCCGGTATATCTTCTTACCTGGGGTCATTGATATTTGGTCCTGGATGTAACCACACTTCCGAACGCTCGATCTATACTAGGTACATTACAATAAGTTGCTACCCGAGTGCTTTCTACTCTACTTTGGCGCGACCTTGGCCTATTGTTGCGACACCCACCGCTGTCTATTGTCTGCGATCAATCACACACGCTTTCAGTTACTGGCAACAATAGGATGGTGAAGCTATAGGACCACAAGTCTCTCAATAGCAAACTCATGATGGAGCTACGGGATCGTTTAATTTTCAGCACTTCTCCCCTCATACTTCTGACCTGCCTCTGCCGACATCCTACACATGAGATGGTCTAAAGCCACCACCTTTTCTTTCGTTATCTCGACCTTGACTTAAGCCTTCGAGACTTAAAGTCAATTTACCCAGCAAGCGACACCTTTCCAATATCACAGGTCAGACAGTCTCAGAACATCTGCCGTACAGCTACAGCACCTTACTTGAGTCGCTGCCACCTGCGACTCTAGTATTGATCCATCGTTCGATCGGGGGAACCGATATTTCTAGACACGGCCAACCAACTTATTTCAACTCCCAGTCAAGACCTTTTGTTCCCCACAACCATCAATCACGGTTTCAAGATGGCCATATCCACCACCAGCACTCGATCCAGCGCCGCCGCCGCTTCACGGCCCAACTCCCGAAGTGGCAAACTGGAAGCAACCATCGAAGACGACGCTCCGCCCACAGTCCGCAGGTCTGGCAGGGCGAGGCGGCCTCCAGGAATTTTGACTGCTGAGGAAGGCAATGATCAGGATCAGATCAAGACTTCTCCAACCTTTCCCAAGACAGTCCAGAAGAGCGACACCGATGAGCAGCGCCGAAACCCCAAACGGAAGGCCGCTCCCGAGGTATTCGACCTTCCAGATGACCTGCTGGATAAGGCATTGGACCCTATGCACCCCGACGAACTGGACGAGTGGGATGCTTGGGTCGAGTTAGAGTCTGACCCGGCCTTCTTCAACGTCATCCTGCAAGGCCTTGGTGTGAAGGACGTCAAGATGCAGGAGCTCTTTTCGGTTGACGAGGGCTCGCTCTCCATTCTCCCGTGAGTATACGCTATATATCTCACATTTTATCGGAACCACATGCTAAGACGTTCATTTAGCAAGCCTGTTCATGGTCTTATCTTCCTCTATCAGTACGTGGAAGAGGATGCTCAGGAACCCACCGAGAACGGGGAGAAGGTGTGGTTTGCCAACCAGGTATGTGCTGCTCTGTCCGAGATTATGTGATCGTCGACTGACATCCCTTTCAGACAACCGACAATGCGTGCGCGACACTGGCACTCTTCAACATCATTATGAATGCCGAAGAAATCGAGCTGGGCGACCGACTTAAGACATTCAAAGAGTCGTCCACATCTCTCGTCCCTCCCCTGCGAGGCGACCTGCTCTGCAACACAACTTGGATCCGCAAAGTCCACAACCAATTCGCCCGTCGCCTCGACCTTCTCAATGCCGACCTCGTCCTCGCACAAGAGGCCAAGGAGGCCAAGAAGAAGAAGGCCCGCCCTGCCAAGCGCCGAAAGACCAAGCCCTCCACCGATGCCGCCTTCCACTTCATCGCCTACGTGCCCGTAGGGGACGAAGTCTACCAGCTCGACGGTCTGGAGAAGGCTCCCGCCTGTATCGGTAAGGTCGACGCCGGCACAGACTGGACAGCCGTCGCCCGGCCCTTCATCGAGTCCCGCATGCTGCAGTACGAGTCCGAGCAGCTATCCTTCAACCTGCTCGCCCTCTGCCGCAGCCCGCTGCACCAGCTGCGCGAGGAACTGACCAGCAACATCACTGAACTTGCGCAACTACAGCACGCGATGCACCAGATCGACCCCACGCTCGGCAAGGCTTTCCCCGAGGGAAGCAGCACCATATCCTCGACGGACGACCTCTCCTTCGCCGACTTCGGCCTGCCAGACACGCTTCTCTTGGACACGACCTCGACACACCCCCTGTCGACACAGCCCCTCGAGGCGGGTGGCCCGACCCTTATGCAGAAGCTCGAAGCCAGGCGCGAGCAGCTCGAGACCGCACAGGCGCATCTGCGGGCTGAGTACCGCGCCGAGGTCGCCACGGCCGGCGACGACGCCCGCCGCGCCAATGGCCGCAAGAAGGACTACACTCCCTTCATCCACCTGTGGGTGCACAGGCTGGCCCAGATGGGGGTACTGCAGCAGATTGCGGATGAGGTTGCGCCACAGCAGGGTTGAGTGAGGACTTTATTTGCATGGAGTGAGTGATGGTGGTTATGTCGAGATATGAAAGAGTAACAAAAGGAGTTATGAAGAGAGGACGAGGCTTTTGTTGAGGAGGATATGCCATGGACTGTTCTGAGCATAGATGAGCGATTACGATAGCTAAAATTCAAGTTTTTACATCTTCATCTTCATGTTCAGGACGGAGTTCCCACCTTGTTGACAGGACTGGTGAGCAGAGATTATCCAGTTGTCCCATTACTTACTTGATGTTGCAGTGGTAGAAAGGACAAGGAACTACTGGCTCGGGTGTCATACAGCAACCAGCAGGCACGTCAAACCGACAAGGTGATACCAGTATGTTGACCGGGAATACCATCCAGAGCTGTCCATCAGCATGAAGCTTCTTCTACAACCAAGGAAGCGTGGCTCTGCTCTGTTAAACCGAACAAGACTGTCATTCATTACATATGCCACCGACATGGTAGACAATTAACACATTATTCCTCGTGAGATGACCGAGAGTCAAAGCCGCCATGTGCCATGTCCGCCAAATGCACCCCTGCCAGTACCTGAGATGCCTTCCCAGCGCCAAACGCCGACTCGCATACCGGGCGACCCAGAGACCACGAGAAGAAGCCAGCTAGCCTCATTCCTGTCTCCTGTCTCGGCACATCGAGCGTCCACTGTCCTTCCCGTGATATACATATAAAAGCATTAATGATACAATGAGGGAGTCACATCGGCTCCCTCACATCTGGTACAGCACAGTACCCTCATGCAAGCCCATGGCAGTGCATAACTCTGTAGCAGCCCAGGAAGCGTGCTCATCCGGGGTATGGACCCGCTCACGCAGACCGAACCACCATGCTAGAAAGCCTCCGCCGCCATCCACACAAATCCGACGCCGAGCCGGTCGAGCCCGGTCCTCCTAGTCGAGGCTCAAGCTCCCGGTCCAATCAGCGCCAGCTGCATCCCCCTCGTCATCATCATCCCGCTCAGCTTCCGAAACTGGACTTGTGGCCTCCTCCTCCTTCAAACCTCTAGCGCCGCCCCTCCTCACGAGACTAGGACTCTCAGGCATCTCACCAGCGTCCCCGTCCCCGTCCTCGTCGTCCACCACCACCACCACCTCCTCCTCCTGCTCAGGACTATCCGGATAAGCACCCGCCATCCTCATCCCAGACGACGACACCCGCCTAGTGCGCGTCGCGGGCGGCCGCGCGCCACCAAACTCCCAGTCGTCGTCGGCGCCCCAGCCGCCCAGCTCGCCCTCGCCGTCGTCGTCGCCGTCGCTCCAGTCCCAGCGGACGGGGATGCGCTCCCCGCCCTCGCCGAAGCCGAAGACGTAGCCGCGCCACTCGCCCGCCGCGATGCGCGCGGCGACCTTGAGCATCAGGTCGATGAGGTGCGAGGGCGGCGAGAAGAGGATCTCGAGCGTCTTGTGGATGATTGCCGTCGGGAGCCGGCGCACGAGCGACAGCCGGCTTGAGGCGGCTGAGGAGGCGGGTCGGGTCGAGGAGGAGGATTGCGAGGTGCTGCTGCGGTAGGTGGGGAAGAGGTTTGCTGCCGACGGGAGGCGGTTGAGGGCCCCGCGCGTCGGGGAGATGGAGCTGCTTGCTGTTGGGCGGTGGCGCATGTAGGGCCGGCGGGTGAGTATGGTGGATGAGGATGAGGTGGTGCGAGCGATGGGGTCTGGGGTTGTACAGGCGATAGGAGATTCACCCGCTGCTGTTGCTGCTGGCAGGTCGGTCTGCGTCATGGAGGTGGGTGTGGGAAGAGACTCGTCTGCCGTGTGAATACTGCATGTAGATGAGGACTCGTCGTCCTGTGCGGAAGTATCCTGTGAGCTTGGTTCGTCGTGCTGGGACTCCGTTCCGTCGGTGGAATCACCAGTCACGGTTCGTGGGGTGTTGGGCGTGACTGTCAAATCAGAGCTCTCATGCTGATGTGCTTTCTTCGCCACGTAGAGATAATGTTGCGGATATGGCAAGGATTTGGGGGAGCCAGATGCTGTCAAAGGCGGTGACGGGGGCAGGGGAGCGCCTGTCGAGGTCCACGAGTCCACGCTGTGAAATGATCCGTCAGAGGAGTCCGTTGATGACTGTGGTCCGGAAGATTGTGTTGCTGGCTCCGGTAAAGCTGTTTCTAGAGGTGGTGCCCCGTCAGAGACAGGGCTCGAGGGCGCCGCCGTAACAAGTGTCAGTTGGGGTGGAGCGGTGACAGATCGGTTGGCTTGGAAGCCGTTAGGCACGGCTAGCCTCGAGCTATTCTTGGCAATATCTGCGTCCTTCTGCTCTTGAGCGATATGTTCCAGCGCTGAAACCGCGCCCTCAACCGTGCCTGCAACAGCAGAATCTTCCGGCTTCGTTTCTGAGGCTTCCAGCGAGGGGGGACCCGTCATGTGGCCATCGCTGTCTGAGAGCGTGAAAACCTCTTCTGGGGCATCGACTATGCTTTTTCCGAGAGGGCTTGCTGGTGCTTCGTCTCTTGACCGTTGTCTGGGCGTCAAGTCCGCCGGCGTGACCGGAGTCGGAGGTAAGGCCGTCGACGATCTCCGCGACACGGGGGTCCAGGGCCGCTTCTTGACAGGAGTCTGCGGACGTTCTGGCAGTTCAACCGTGAATCCTCTCCGGAAAGGGCACTCCGTCTTCTCGAACTGAAGGATCTGGTCCAGCACCTCTCTCAACTCCAAAGCACGGCGGGTCTCATCTTGGCTTCCCACAGGCACCTCTATCCTCCAGTAATTCGGTCGCCTTATTTGTAGGATATATTTGCTCGAGGCTTCGTCCACGCACCAACATTGGCTCTTGGGTAGGATAGGTTGTAGAGCTGAGCCGCAGCTTAGAAACGCTACGGAACCTGGGGCTCGATAGATTCGGAATTGACCTAGTCAGAATCAGCAATCAGCATTACACGAATGAGCTAGCATTCGAAGGATAGTGTGGGCTGTGCGCACCTGCTGCGATAGTCCTTTCCAATTGCGACGACCATGGTAAAGAACCTGGCTCAACCTCGACAGGAGGAGCGGCACCCTTTCCATGGCTGAAGACTGGCCTAGGCCCGGCATTGAAAGCGACAATCTTAACTGAAGGATGGCTGTATAATGTCTCAACCAGGCCGGCGCCCGCGGCTGAAGAAACCTTTTCGGTGGACGGTCCGGCATATGTAGGCGCTGTAAAGACTCGTCGAGGGCCTGAGAAGGCCGGGTCTGTTCGTCTTGGGTGATCCATGGTAACAAGGACTGTAGGCCTGGATTCTGGTTTGGTCTGTCTTCACCCTGGCGTTACTTGACTGAGTTGACGCAGGTATCATGCATCATGGTGTTGCGAGAGCGCAATCGCACATGATCCGTTTTCTGCAGCCGAAGACTGATGACCAGATGGAGGTGATTCAGCGCGCTTCGTTTCCGGAAGAAGGGAAAATGATAGGCACGATATCGATCAGGACATGCTAAGCGAGTTCGATAACGGTGAAGTCTCTGCAATGGATAGTTCGAATTGCAGCGAGACTGTTTCTGGATAAGCAAAGAGAAAGGCTGAAGCTGAATCTGATGAGAGACGTTGAGAGATCTTGGCGAACGGAACGAGAAAGCAAGGGAGGGATGTTAAGGTACACTAAGCTCCACGCGCTTTACCCCCTGCAAGTTACACGCGACTGAGTCTCGACTGAGGGGCTAAGACAGCACAAGAATGGACAGGAAACCTAAGCTTCGAGCTGAGGGTGCTATCTGTCAACAGAGATGTTTATGTCGTTTGGTGGACTGGAAAAGATTACATATATTCGACTTAGAGGATTTCTTCTGCGAGTAAGGTATATATCCCCAGATAGTACCTTGTAAGGCTTTCTGGATTGATACCTAGGTAATTGAAGGTAACTTGGGGTAAGTGTACCTGAGCTTCTGCGCAACAATACGGTGCAAATGGGAACGAAACGCCCGTACCTTTACCTTACCTTACCAAATGGACCCCTGAAATGGCAGGGCACTTTCCCGTCCATTCCGTTCCGTCCCCCGGAGGGCTCCAGGTCCATTGTTCAGCCCACATAAAACGGAGATGGTGCGTGCACAGGTGACATCATCGTATTGTTCTCACGTGCTGCAAGTGGCAGCTTCCCGTCGTTGAGGGCATCTAGAACATCATCTGCTGCTTCGAACCATACCGCTCATCACTTAGACGAGCTCCGAATAGGCCTCATTCTCCCTGAGTGACACTTCAAAAATGGCGTCTCCGTCATCCTCCAGGCGGATATCGCTGTCCCATATCGATAAAGAGCAACTAAAACAGAAGCTGGACACGTCTCACTTCGACTTCAATGCCATCATCCGAGGCATCCAGCTGACCCTGGTTGGCGGTGCGTTTGATACCAGAGCAATGCCAGCTATGTGTGTCTCTGCTGCTGACAAGGCCTACAGCTCATAGAGCAATGCAAAACCCAGCCATCTTCACAAACAAGCACTACAAACAGGCTGCTTATGCAGTCCTCGCCGGCATCGCCATCCGGATCGCTATAGCCATCCCTGTTAGTCCCTTTCTGTATATAACCTCCTGATAACACTTCACTTACCCACGACCTAGATAATGGGCATCCGCGTGTTAATATACTTCCTCTCATTCATCTACGATCTCAGCTCAGCAAGCTGGGACGACAAGATCATCCACACCCTGGACTTCATCGAGAACTACGTCCTCCAGGTGCCCATGTTCCTCATGACTCTCATGCGCTACCTGACTCCAACCCTAGACAACATGTTCATGGACTCGCTGAGATGGGTCGACGCAACCTATGCCGAGAAGCACAAGAGTGACGACCCGACTAAGCTGAGGCCGGCCTACTACCCCAACCTTCGCCAGTACCCCGTCAAGGACGGCAGCACCCACTCCTCCAGCACCGCCGAGGCCCTCTCCATGTTCCTCATGCGCTTCGCCAAGCGCGGCGCCATCTCCCTAGCCGTGTTCGCCGCCTCCTACATCCCCTACGTCGGCCGCCTAGTCCTCCCCGCCGCGTCTTTCTACACCTTCAACCGCGCCGTGGGCCTGGGTCCCGCGGCCGTCATATTCGGCACCGGCGTGCTCCTGCCGCGGCGCTACCTGGTGATCTTCCTGCAGACCTACTTCGCCTCCCGCAGCCTCATGCGCGAGCTGCTCGAGCCCTACTTCTCGCGCATCCACTTCACCCGCGACGAGAAGCGCCGGTGGTTCCGCAGCCGCGAGGGCCTGCTCTTCGGCTTCGGCATCGGCTTCTATACCCTCCTCCGCGTGCCGCTGCTCGGTGTCCTGATCTACGGCATCGCCGAGGCGTCCACCGCCTACCTCGTCACCAAGATCACCGACCCGCCGCCGTCGCCCACCGCCGACATCGCCCAGAGCACTGCCTTCAGGGCTAGCCAGCTCGAGTGGAGGAACAAGCACGAGTTCCTGAAGCTGTCGCTCGCGGACCTCGACAAGCTGAACGAGAAGCCGCCGCCGTATGCCGAGACGGATCCGCATCCGCCGACGGGATCGTCGTCGGCGCAGGCGGCTGTGCATGACGGGTTGTGGGCACGGTGAGGTTTTTGTAGGAGGGATATTCGTTACGGTGGGTGGACCGAGATGGTAAAGCGGTATCACTAAAAGTTTGCATATTTGAATGTGAAGTATGGACACTGAGTTACGACGGCGCTGTGGCTCTGGGCAAACACTGGCATGCGTCTTGATGAAACAAGCAGGTTGCATCAAAGCAACTACAGCTATACTGGGTATTGGACTCATCTGTGGACCAAAGTCCTCGTGTATATGGTAAAGAACTAGGTCACAAACTTGATCATAAACGTCGTTGAGCTCCTTTTATTTGCTTCACCGCATACCTCGAAAACTTGAGTCCAGGAAGTCATCTATGAAATCCGGCCGACAAAAGTGCCCGGCAGTAACAATAAATTCATCATGCTTTTACTGTTCGAAATGAGCGCTTCCGATGCCATATACGCGTTGGTCGTTGAGCAGCAGCGAGACCCTGGATTGGCGTTAGAGCATCATGAAAACCTCCCTCCGATGATACCCTTTTCTAACCAGCGCACATCAACCAATGCGACCCTCCTCACCACATCTCGGAGCACCCTCATCTCCTAGAGTCAGAGCTCGGCCTCGCGCTATCCAAGCTCGGTCGGACAGAGCTACTCGAGCTGCGCCGTCTCCTAGCCCGCTGCGCGTCCGGATCAGCCGGGTGCAGGCCAGATGATTTGGCAAACAGATTCAGGATGTCGGTCAGCGAGATGACTCCAGTCAGACGGCCAGACACGTGGGCTCCGGGCATCGCCGCGGCAGGTGGCGACGAGAAGCTCTGGCCAGGCAGGGGGGACTGCGGAGCCGAAAGCCCGCCGGTGGTGGGGACGACTACGGTCGGTGTTGTGGATCCAGGACTGCTCGCCGTGCCTTGTCCCGTCGATGTGGCTGTTGCCGGGAGCGAACCCACGCTGGTGTTTGCATTTGGCAGGCTTGGTGTCAAGAGAGGCGTTGCCGGTGCGCTCGGGGAGGGCGAGGCCGACTCAACGACCCACATGCGGTGGCTTTGAGTAGCAACCAGCTTCGCGACTGTGTGGGCGAGCGTGGAGCCGGGCGTGACGTAGAATACCGGGAACGAGTCGCGGCCGCGCTCGACGCCGCGTTCCGAAAGAATCACGGAGACGAAGTGCAGTGCTGTATTTTTCAGCAGAGGCAGGCTGGTCGCGTTGGTAAGAAGCCGCACATCTGCGGTCGAGATGTTGCCCACGACATTCAGGCCGTTGTCGACCACTGCTACCGAACTGAGACCCTCGGAGCTCATGAGGGTCAGAGCGTCCGCGAGAGGAGCGTCAGCGCTGTCAGATTGTGAGTATGTGAGTTTCAGCAATTTGTTGAGGGATTGTTAGGGAGCCTACTTGACCGCGACGATTTGCTTCGAACCGACATGCAGATCTCGGAGGATCGCGCCATACAGCTTGTCAATGGCCGGGAAATTGACCCCTTCGTGCCAGAAGAACTCGAGAAGACGCAGTTGCGTAACGATGCCAACAACCTCTGAGTCGTGGTTGGTGACCAATATCCGGTGAACTCCGCTTCCAAAGGCCTCGATGACTTTGTCCAAGGTAGTATCGGCTGGAAGAACAACGAGCTCTTCCTTTCGGAAGATTGGTTGTATCTCTCGAAGCGTGATGGGAACTCGGTCTTGAGCCTTCTTTGCAAGTTCGCTGTACAGAGTAACTTGTTCCTGGCCATCAGGCTTGGCTAGTCCTACCACGATGAGGAGGTAGGCATTGAGATCGTTGTAATCGAAGGTTGACACTGCCGTCTTGGAGGAGGGAGTCTCGCGAATCAAGACACCATTGCTAGAGTTGCTCTTGAGCAGCGTCTACCGGCATGACGCACGTCAGAATATGGCTATAGCACAAACTGGAAGTGTACATACCATAGTAGCATCCTCCACGCTCGTGTCGAGCTCCGCCCAATTGACATCATCCGCAGAGGCTAGTTCACCAATTGCCACATTCCTCCAATCCCTGCCGGCAAAGCGAGGATTGGCGTGTGTATTCGTTGGGGGGTGATTTACTAGATCTTGAAGAGCCTGCTGGGTGAAAGAGGCGTGTCTCTGGGACCGTGGGGACTGTGGTGGTGGATGTCTCTGGTTGTCGACGAAGCTCTGGCGGTGGGCGGGGAACTGCACAGACTTGTGACTGCTGGATTGTGAACTGGATCTCTCACGGAGAGCTGGAGACGTGGTGCCCGCACGTGGGCTCGAGACAGCGCCCTGGGACGTGCTGGGGGAAGCAGAGTCCGCCGCATCCATGGAGGGCAACGTGGATGATGGTATCAGCGGTGGGAAGGGGATAGGAAGCTATGAGTCCAAAGAATAGTTCGATGGCGTCCGATGACACGGTTGAGTGGTATCGGAGTTGGTCAATACGAAGTGCGGATCAGGTTTCCAGACGGCGTTGATTGAGTCCAAGGTATGGGTAAGGTAGCGGTGATAAGAAAAGTCGAAAGTTCAGGAAGAGGCGGGATGGGATGATGTGTGATGTCGTTTTGGCTGCAGTTCAATCAAGGGCAAGCCGGAAGCAGCTGGGAGCTCCCCAGATGAGGGAGCAAATGTGGGGAGCTTGGAGAGCTCCCTTCCACATGCTGTGGTACGTACCGAGTACAAGCAGCAGCCTACCTTAGATATCTAGCCTGGGAACCTGATCACTTCGCTTGGTATCAACTAAATGTGAATCTAACAGAGCCGATGTGAACTTTACTTGCTCTTCACAGAATCGAATGTGTACAGATGGATGGCTTTCATATCAATGGCCTACGAGTTCTGGCGTTGCATCGGCCTGTTTCGCTACTTCGCCAACTTAAAGTCTAGACTTAGCAGACCCCTCACTCCATCAGGACGGACGGTATGCAGTAAAGATTCTAGCGCTATCAGGCCCGAACCACACAGTTATCCTATTAGTACGTTACTGTACTCCCGCGTCTGCGGTAGCCAGTTGCTTCCTCGACCTAGATCTTCTTAGGAGGATGACTCAAGGCTCGCTCGCTAGCAATCAAGGGGGAAGGAGTAGTGGTACCTAGACAATCTGGCGATGACAAGGTGAGAGAAATAGACGGTCAGACTGTCACGGTCTTTCGATGGCACAGCGCTAGGAAGTGTAAATCGCATAGAGCCCAGGAGGTGTTGCGGTCTGGATAGAATCTGGCTACGTCTGTGTTTAAGGGACTGATTACCTCTTTGGTTCCAAGTTGTGACGCGCCTGCTGTCTTTATTTATTACTGGGAAATTGTCATAGACTGCTGTGGTAAAGGTTGTCGCGGCCCGCCTTCAGTCACGATCTGTTGTTTTTACTGAAACCGAATTTGGGTTGTGCCGTGGACGCGAGGGGGAAGTACCTCGGCACGCAGATTCGGTGCTAAGATACCTCAATCGAGCTGAAATGCCCCGCTCTAGACTTTGGACAGCTCAATGACCTCAGCTTCACAAGTTTGGCGGTGTCGAGCGCGGCTCCACCTGTCAGCTGTCCACGGCCTTCATGCCCGCCGCCAAAAAAAATCACGACCCCTCCACGATGAAGTTCGGCCCAAAATATTGACAATTTCTCAATCTCGCCTTACATCCTTTATCCTTTGTTTTCTTTGTCCACGACCAGCTCTCTTGCCAAACTCCAGCCTATCTCCTTAGGGCTGCCATAGTCGACGCGCTCACATATATTCTGTCCTCGGAATCTCGAGAATTAGGCTTAACCGGCTCCTCGTGGGCGACAACTCACCTGCCCCACGCGTCGTCGTTGCGCACTGCCGAGTAGCACCGCTTCTACTTGAGATCTCCTTCAAGGGACGTTCTCGGCTCCGTGCTACTATACAACCCTACGACGACCCGGACTGGCCTATTTCCACTTATACATCTCTAGCTCGATTGATAGTACTGGCCCGCCATGTCTATCTTACCACAGGAGGTCAACGCAGAGCTGGCCCAGCTTCTGCAGGCCCTGCAGTCAGCCGATAACAATGTCCGCTCCCAAGCTGAAGACCACCTGCAGAACAACTGGACAGTAACGAGGCCGGAAATGCTTCTGATGGGCTTGGTAGAACAGATTGCAGGATCCCATGATGCTACTGTAAGTCCCTTTGCCCTCGAAACTCCAGGGTCTGACACACTGAGACTAACGATACTGGCTTTAGGTGCGCTCGTTCGCCGCGGTTATATTTCGACGCATCGCATCCAAGACGAGGAAGACGGCGACGTCAGAGAATACCGACATGTTCATTTCCTTGAGCAAAGAACAGGCTCTAACCATCCGTCAAAAACTCCTTGAGACACTCATTTCGGAAACAGATAAGGCAGTCCGGAACAAGATCAGTGATGCTGTAGCTGAAGTTGCGCGGCAATACTCTGAACACAACGAGCCGTGGCCTGACCTCCTAGCTGTTCTCTTCCAGCTTAGCATGGCGCCGGACGCCGGGAAGCGCGAAACAGCTTTCCGTGTCTTTACCACGACTCCTGGTATCATCGAAAAGCAGCACGAGGAGGCAGTTGCTCAGGCTTTCACAAAGGGCTTCAAGGATGAGGCGGTTGCAGTACGTGATTATCGTCTATTCTCAAGACCCAAGCTCGGACTACTAACCGTAAAACCAGGTTCGCCTCGCTGCTATGGAGGCCTTCGCCGCCTTCTTTCGCAGCTTGTCCAAGAAAAACCAGTCGAAGTACTACGGCCTCCTGCCCGAAGTTCTCAACATTCTGCCGCCAATCAAAGACTCACAAGCATCGGATGACTTGAGTAAGGCTCTTGTTGCCCTCATCGACTTGGCCGAGACGGCTCCCAAGATGTTCAAGCCGCTTTTCCACAATTTGGTCCAGTTTAGCATATCTGTGATCCAGGACACGGAGCTGGACGATCTGTGCCGCCAAAATGCTCTGGAACTCATGGCAACTTTCGCTGATTACGCACCATCTATGTGCAAGAAGGATAGCTCCTACACAACTGACATGATTACTCAGTGCCTGAGTCTCATGACTGATCTCGGAGAGGACGACGACGATGCTGCGGAGTGGCTCGCATCTGACGATGTAAGTTTTTGTCTGAACGCTTCTGTTCGCTCTGCTCTAACCTTATTCCTCAGCTCGATCAGGAGGAGAGCGACCTCAACCACGTCGCTGGAGAACAGTGCATGGACCGCCTTGCGAACAAGCTCGGAGGCGCGGTGATCCTTGCGCCCACATTCGGCTGGCTGCCCCGCATGATGCAGTCCACTGCGTGGAAGGACAGACACGCTGCACTCATGGCTATCTCTGCCATTTCGGAAGGATGCCGCGACCAGATGATCGGGGAGCTGCATCAGGTTCTCGATCTTGTTGTGCCCGCTCTGAAGGACCCACACCCAAGAGTCCGGTGGGCTGGATGTAACGCCTTGGGCCAGATGAGCACAGACTTCGCCCCGACTATGCAGAGAGACCATTATGACACAGTGCTCAAGGCCATAATACCCGTTCTTGACTCGCCGGAGCCCCGTGTCAAGTCGCATGCTGCCGCTGCTCTAGTCAATTTCTGCGAGGAGGCCGAGAAGAGCATTCTGGAGCCTTATCTCGATGAGCTGCTATCGCATCTCTTCGCTCTTCTTCAAAATCCGAAACGCTATGTGCAGGAACAGGCACTATCGACGATTGCCACCATCGCTGATGCCGCAGAGCAAGCGTTTGGCAAGTACTACGATACACTGATGCCACTGCTCGTCAACGTCTTGCGGAGCGAAAATGACAAAGAATACCGGCTTCTGCGCGCCAAGGCCATGGAGTGTGCAACACTCATCGCTCTTGCTGTCGGAAAAGAGCGGTTGGGTGCCGACGCTATGACCCTCGTGCAACTCCTTGCTACTATCCAGCAGAATATCACCGACTCCGACGACCCGCAGGCCCAATATCTGATGCACTGCTGGGGTAGGATGTGCCGCGTCCTCGGAGCCGAGTTTCTTCCCTTCCTGCCCAACGTCATGCCTCCTCTTCTCGAGCTTGCCAGCGCCAAAGCTGACATTCAGCTGCTTGACGACGACGACCAGATTGAACAAATGCAACAGGAGGAGGGCTGGGAACTGGTTCCTGTCCGTGGCAAGACCATTGGTATCCGGACAAGCATAATGGACGATAAGAACATGGCTATCGAGCTTCTTGTCGTCTACGCCCAAGTGCTCGAGGGTGCCTTTGCCCCCTACGTGGCTGAGATTATGGAGAAGATTGCGCTGCCAGGTCTTGCATTTTTCTTCCACGACCCGGTGCGGTATGTCTCGGCCAAGCTTGTGCCACAGCTGTTGAGCTCATACAAGAAGGCCTATGGTTCCCCCTCGAACGAACTGAGCGGACTTTGGAATGGCACGGTCGACAAGCTCCTCGAGGTTCTTACCGCAGAACCCGCGATCGACACTCTTGCTGAGATGTACCAATGCTTCTACGAATCCGTGGAGGTCATGGGTAAGGGCTGCCTCACAGAGAATCACATGGTTCGGTTTATCGAGTCCGTCACATCGGCTCTTGCAGACTACCAAGACCGTGTGGCGCAACGGGCAGATGATAAGGAGGGAGCCACGGCTGACGACGCCGAGGATGAGGCGGAGGAGCTTCTCATCGCCATTGAGGACGACCAGACTCTGCTCGCGGACATGAACAAGGCATTCCACTGTATATTCAAATATCACGGCTCGGCTTTCCTTCCTGCGTGGGAGAAGCTCATTACCACTTACGAGGCGTTCCTGTCATCACCGGACCCGACCCAACGGCAGTGGGGCCTCTGCATAATGGATGATGTGCTCGAGTACTGCGGGCCAGAGAGCAGCCACTATGCAAATTACATCACCACGCCACTCATCAATGGGTGTCAGGATCCTTCGGCGGCTATTCGACAGGCGGCAGCGTACGGTATCGGCGTCGCTGCCCACCGTGGCGGAGCACCGTGGGCACAATTCCTAGGCGGAACGATCCCATTCCTTTTCCAGGCCGTGCAAATTCCGGATGCTCGCAGCGAGGACAACGTCTATGCCACAGAGAACGCATGTGCGGCTATTGCCAAGATCCTTCACTACAACAACTCTGCTGTCCAAGATGTGCAGGTGGTAATCACGCAATGGATCGACACGCTGCCAGTAACGAACGACGAGGAGGCGGCACCGTATGCATACGCTTACCTTGCTGAATTGATCGACAAGTAAGTGAACTTTTTTGCCAGTAGCATCTTCAACATGGGACTAATTGAGCTTCTTCTAGGCAACATCCTGCGGTACTGGCGCAGGCGGCCAAGGCTTTCGTATTCGTAGCACAGGCACTCGAGGCTGCTGCTCTCACCGGACAGACGGCTGCCAGAGTGGTGGCTGCCACAAAGGCGCTGCTCACAGTGACGGGCACGGATCCGGTCCCTTTGTTACAGCAATTTTCTCCCGAGTCGCAACAGCTTATCCGCGGATATTTTGGCTAGGCGCTACATTATGAAGTTAGGAACGGCAGGCTTCAACGGCAGGATTTGGGGAGGCTGCGTGCGACGCAGGCACAGCTGGGGGCCACTGGGTAGAGTCCTGGCGCGCTAGGCTTTTGGTCCAATACGTTGTGACTGAGGAAAAGCGGATAGAGAGAGGAGGGGATCATGGTTGCGCCCAAGTGCCTAAGAGAGGGCAAGGGTCATTGTGAACAGCGAAGGGCAGAAGACAGAGGGATCGGCTTGAAGAAATAGCCTGATGATACCATGGATTTGATTATGGAGGCCCGCCCCAGTGCGTATGGGCCAAGCTATTGAAGGAGAATCGCAGGGACGAGTGTCCCTAGCTGGTAGTTTTAGGTAGTAAGATAAATTCACGATGAAAGCGAGATCCATTTATGGCTTTTCAACACTTACTTGTGCATGTCACGGACTATCGTAGTGTTACCGTAACCTATGGCACGCGTACCATGATAGATACCGAGGACATCCCCAGATATGGAATATCTACTCATACATAATACGTACCAGTGAATAGGTACCTGACCGCGTACCTACCTGTTTTCTTTGATGTATCATTGGTATCTGTGTAGTAGGGTTCGGCATGTTAAATGCATATGTTAAATGCACATTGTGTAATGGTACCGCATTTCGACCACGTTCCAGGTATTCAACCCCGCACTGGACCGCCGCTATGTTGCCTACAACGATGCTTTGTCCCCAGCTTGTGTGCCGCTTGAGATCAGCGAATTAGCGATGGCGGGCAGAGGCCGGCGAATAGGAGATGGAGGACACGCAGCCCAGGACCCTTGATTTGGAGGAAACGGACGGAAAGGGAGTGAAAGTCGATGCTAGTGGTGGATGGGCAAGTGTGTCATGTCATTCCCGCTCTTCAGTACCTCCCAGGATTCTTGCACATCCCCATCTTTTGGATTGCCACATTTGCTTTTTCCCATGACCAGCCTAATCGATATTTCCTGATCCTCAACTCATTTTCCCGTCATTGCTCAGCAGCTCTTTGAAGAAACAATTAGGGCATTTTTGCGTGACGCTTAGCACGGATTCGCAAAACAAGCCTCGCGACTGTCAATCATGTTTTCTTCTCATTTCCATCTCTGACCCGATAGACAGACAGAAATAAACCACGCTCAAAGTGCGGAGAAAGCTGGGATGCGGCTATCGATTTTGCTGTAGCAGCGCCGACGATCCCCTCCCCACCGCCAGTCGAAATAGCTACCCTTTTTGAGGGAGATAGTAGCTCAGACAAGGCAGTCAGCTGTATTCTAGCTGCAGGCCCCGGAATACCGTTTAATCCAAAACATCAGGCCGGGAACAAGTATCTGCAAAGCACGATACAGATCCGTTCCAGGTTTATACCCCGAAAAAAACGCCCAGAAATCCATCGGAAACAGAAATCCCATACACAAATTCCGCACCTCGACCATCATCCGATTCCCGTCCCTGCCGACGGCGGCATCCATCATCCATAATCCCTGCCGCAATCCTCCTCGTCTTGGCCGTCAACCGTATCGTGGCTTGTGCTCTCGCGACGGTCCTCTAAAACGTCGTTGACCATCTTGTCTCGTTCCGAACCTGCTTGCCTGCATATCTCTCGTGCTACCCCGATCGTCGGTTTCGCTCCTTTACTGCCGAAATCTGCCAACTGTCTCTTTGCCCACATCCAAAACGGCGAGAAGCCGTTGGCTCGCTTGCAATACCGGAGAAGATAGCCACAATTTCCTTACTGGTCGGTGCCCACCTTCTGCGACGTCCGATAGCCATTGCCCCTTCACGCCCTTGATATCGAATTCAGTACAGACGCTCGCTCGCGTCGACACGGCCGTCGTCCGTCCATCAGCATCTCGGTCGGTTTCAAACTAGCATACGCATTCCCGCGAACGATCAAGGGCCTATCGTAAGCTGCTATCTCCCCGGATTTGCTGCGAGTTTGCAGTCAGCATCACCGGTCAAAACGGTACCACGAGCAGTTGCGCAACTCCACACCGACCTTTTGTTCCCTTATAAAGACGCCGACACTATACCGCTCAGACACACCCGAAGGAGGATATCCTCGATGCGGCCACCATGAATAACTTTTTTGGATCGCCCATCTCCCAGGAGCAGCTTCAGGCCCAGCTGGCGGGGCGCCGCCGCGGTCAGCAGAGCCAGGGCTCCGATCTCACCATGATGGATACCGGAGCTCAACGGAGCCCGCACGGCGAACACATGTCCGGCATGACCGATAATCCGATGGTTGGCGGTGGAGACTCGCTCGAGGACATGCTCCGCGATAACTCGAACGAGATACAGAGGCGGCGGAGCATGCCGCCACCAATGATGGGACAATTGTCGCATGACGGCGTCGACAGGAGGATATCGATGCTCGATTTCGGAAGCGGAAGCAATGACTTCGGCGGTTTTGAGTTCGGCAACATGGGTTCTGCCACGGGCAATAATGGCGGGTTCGGCGGCATGGGAAGCATGGATATCAACACCAGTACCTTTGCTCCTTCGAGCATGATGTCGATGGCTGACCAGAACGACTTTGCCACACTGTCCCCCGATATGGTGGGAAATATGATGGCCTTTTCGAATTTGAATATGAACAATATACAGGATCCCTCGGGCATGGGTCTCTTCAGCGGCGACATGAGTGGTCCATTCAACAGCCCCCTAGACAATGTCAGCACGGACTTCTCAATGGACTTGACTCCTTCCGAAGACCCCCTCAGTGGTGTTGGCCCAGATATTACAGCTGGACTCCACGCCAAAAACGACCACGCTATGATGGGCGTCGACCAAGGCTTTAGCACATCCGATGAGCCCAACACACCAGCGCAGGCGCACGACCCAAATAGCTTCCGGCCACCACCTCCGCCGTCGCTCTCTCGGGAGGTGTCAGGCAACACCAGCTTTGTAACGCCGGTTTCGGTTACGTCGCAGGCTACCACGCAGGCCACGGCACCACCATCCGTTACGACCACGCAGACTACACCCGCCGTTCCCACGCCGGTGTCAACCGCTACGCCTCCGGCCACCGACCTAAGGAAGGCGGACGTCTATTCCAAGACGGGCTTCGACATGCTGCGGGCTCTGTGGTATGTGGCCACACGTAAGGACCCGCAAGTGCGCCTCGGCGCTGTCGACATGTCGTGCGCTTTCGTGGTATGCGATGCCACGCTCAACGACTGCCCGATCGTCTACGTTTCGGACAACTTCCAGAATCTTACAGGATATAGCCGGCACGAGATTGTCGGCCAAAACTGCCGCTTCCTTCAGGCCCCCGACGGCAAGGTCGAAGCCGGCACTAAGAGAGAGTTCGTAGAGAACGGCGCCGTATACAACCTAAAACAGAGCATAGAGCAAGGCAAGGAGATCCAGCAGAGTCTGATTAACTACAGAAAGGGCGGCAAGCCGTTCTTGAACCTCCTCACCATGATTCCCATTCCGTGGGATACCGACGAAATCCGCTTCTTTATCGGCTTTCAGATCGATCTGGTTGAGTGTCCGGACGCATTAACAGGCAAGGAAAATGGACGCGTTGAAATAAATTACAAGCACAACGACATTGGCCAGTATATCTGGACACCACCTACTACGAATCAATGGGAGCCTGATAGCGGCCAGACTCTGAATACCGATGACGTTAGTGCTCTTCTACAGGCTACCAACCCCAAGGCTGTTGTGTCCGACTGGCACAAGCAATCCTGGGATAAGATGCTTCTCGAGAACACCGATGACGTCGTCCACGTGTTGTCGCTAAAAGGCCTGTTCCTGTACCTGTCACCATCCGCCAAGAAGATACTAGAGTGGGACGCTGCCGACCTTGTCGGAAACCCCATCTCCTCCATATGTCACCCTTCGGACATCGTGCCCGTGACGAGAGAGCTGAAGGACACGACGGCAGGAAGCACAGTCAACCTCGTCTTCCGTATCCGGAGGAAGCAGAGCGGCTACACCTGGTTCGAAAGCCACGGATCCCTGTTCGTCGAACAGGGGAAAGGGCGGAAGTGCATCATCCTAGTTGGCAGGAAACGACCCGTCTTCGCCCTGCAGAGGCGAGATCTTGAAGCGAACGGTGGCATTGGCGACAGCGAGATTTGGACCAAGCTGTCGACGTCGGGCATGTTTCTCTACGTCTCCTCCAACGTCCGGTCGCTACTAGACCTGCTCCCGGAGAACCTCCAGGGCACCAGCATACAGGACCTTATGCGCAAAGAGTCGCGACCGGAATTCGGACGGTCCATAGAGAAAGCGCGGCGGGGCCGGATCGTCACCTGCAAACATGAAGTGCAGAACAAACGAGGCCAAGTCTTGCAGGCGCTGACTGTCCTCTATCCGGGGGACGCCGCCGAGGGTGCGAAACCGAGTTTCCTGCTGGCACAGACCAAGCTACTCAAGGCCTCCTCCCGAACTCTGGCACCAGCGACGCCTGGAAACGGCAAAGCTGGTTCGGTAACCGGCGCTCCGACGACGGAAGTTCCCCGGTCACCCATCGCCAACCTCCCCGGTGGTCCGCTCACGCCCACCACCCCCGTGCCGAACCACCTGTTAGGCGGAAGCATGTCCGGCGGTACCGTGGCGGCCGGAGCCGGCCACATGCCCGCCGGCGCAGGCGCAGGCGTGCCGGCCCAGCTAGGCCACCAGGACGTGGCGCTGGCGGCGGACGACAACATCTTCGACGAGCTCAAGACGACGCGGTGCACGAGCTGGCAGTACGAGCTGCGGCAGATGGAGAAGGTGAACCGACTCCTGGCCGAGGAGCTCGCGCAGCTGCTGTCCAACAAGAAGAAGCGCAAGCGGCGCAAGGGCGGCGGCAACATGGTGCGCGACTGCGCCAACTGCCACACCAGGAACACGCCCGAGTGGAGGAGAGGGCCGAGCGGGAACCGGGATCTGTGTAATAGTTGTGGGTTGCGGTGGGCTAAGCAGGTTTGTCTCCTCTTTCACGATCCCCCCTTCTTCTGTTTTGCCGTATGCTGGGGGCATGTGTGAATCTTTAACTAATGAGCAAACCAAGACCGGCCGCGTATCACCCCGCAACTCGTCGCGCGGCGGAGGGAACGGGGACGCGTCCTCCAAGAAGTCCACGTCGCCGCACCACCCTTCCTCGCTGGCAAGGGAGTTCAGCGCGCCCAAGCCCCAGCAGCGCCAGCAGGACGGTTCGCAGAGCCGGAGCGCGAGCCACTCGCACAGCAGGAGTCCCATCACGCCGAGCGGCGGTGCCGGCGGCAGCGGCAGCGGCGGCGGCGGAAGCAACAGCCTCTCGTCCAACGGCGGCGGGAAACCGTCGCCGCCCGACCCGGCCGACGGCGGTAGCGGCGGCGGCGGCACGGGGATGCAGATGAGCTCTATCCGCGAGGAGCGCGAGACCAGCGCTTAGTATGTGTTTGGCTCGGCTGCTGCTGGCGGTGGGGGGAGGTACTGCTTCTTGTGATTTAGCGGGAGGGTGGGCTGGCTGGTTTGCTTGTGATAACATACATATAACGTGGGTTTGGGTTTGGGTTTAGCGGGAAGACTGTTGACAGGGTGCACGACGAGGGTGGGCTTTCCCCTATCTGACCTTGTGGCCTGGACCGAGTTCTGAGACTTGGGTGTTATGTCTGTTTGTATCGGTTATGGCTGTGGTCGGTGGCATGATGTCGAACGCATCTACTTGCGCTTAACAAGCAAACTGTGGTCTTGTGGTATTTGTTGGTATGTGGAAGAGGCTCTCTGGGTGTAGGATGTTTCAAGTATGTCTACGGACTACCTAAAGGGATGGATGGGAGATTTTTTAAACGGGAAGATACCCATACCATGCATGTTATGATAGGGGTTTTGAGACTGGTTCTGTTTGTTGTTAACGTACATATCACTATCTTACCTATCTATTCGACATTACATGACTCGTCTATAGACAGACCTTACTGTCTGTGAAGCTATCCGAGAGTGGGTGATGTGGGTAGGTGCCGTTGTCGGTTGGATGTCTAATGGTTTTCTACCTGTTTTGTACCCCAATGACCTGATGATCGTATAGGATATTGCAGCAGAAAGACTCGAGGATCGAGGGGTGTGAGGCTGCTGGACTTCGTCTGGAGGAGTACAACTCGGGGTGGTTATAAGCTTGGACGGGTGGTATGAGCCTCTTTTGCACCAGATTGTCCTTTGCTCTACTGTGGAATGTTCTCTCTTGTCGATGGTGTCAGAGCCAGCAGCCTTGGTTAGCCTATCGAGGCGAGCAGGTGTCTTGTAAGGAGAGGGCCGGTATGGCTTGGATGTATCAATGGCATATCCATCACCTTGCTCAGAGGTACGAGTATGCGACATCCTACTATGCTGCCAAGCCAGCGAGGATGTATGTTGAGAGCCTCGTGGGAATGATCGTCCGTGCCTGGTATTATTGGCCTTGTTCACTCCACGGAAGGCCTCTGAACTTAGCTTGCCTCCTGTCCACGTGTCTGCTAATGCACTGATGTGGTGAAGATGGCCGATCGCTGAATATCCCAATGACTTTGCCTGTTCCTGGCGCCTTACCTCCCTTCGCAACTCTTCATTCACCTGCATAGGCTGAGCTGACGCAGTAGAAGTGACAAGCGGCAGCCTTTACTGTATCCATTTTCACTGCGGGAGGTCCAATCTCATAAGACGGTGTGCGAGGGCAGGTGTGACGGAGAGAGATGTCCTACACGAGAAGGAGATGTCGGTCACGAATTCCTCCACAAAGAACTCTCGATCGCTCTTCACCGTTCCATGGGAGGACGCAACTGCGTAGCATCCAATGTCATGAATTCTACCTGTCCTTGTTCTTCATTCTCGCGAACTGTCTAGTTACCTTATTGTTTGCCTCATCATTCAAAGGGGTCTATAGTATACTGCCGCAGTGCATACCAGCATCACCGTAACGATGGACACCTCTAATCAGGTATTCCACTATTTCCCGAAGCTCCCATACGAACTGCGTCTCATGGTATGGGAATTCGCACTCCCTCGGCGCGCGGTCGAGCTCATGGACCCTACGGGTCGTGTGTCCTCCGAGTTCATGGATGACGCATGGAACGACGCCGCGGTTGATGATCCCATGTTATGTCTGCATAAGCGACTAAGCACTCCAATACCCCTCATGGCGTTCGCCTGCCGCGAGGCAAAAGCCATAGCTTGGAAGACAGGTCGCCTTGTCCCGAGTCCCCGTGAGAACAGCCAGAGAGCTGGACCGCATATAGTAACCTACACCTGGTTCGATCCCGCCAGAGACATCTTGCTGCTCCGAAATATGGACTCGTTGTGGTACAAAGTTGGACTTGTCCCAGACCAACGACTACAAGGCACGCCTACGTCACACGTTTACCAACAATTGAAGCGGTACACGCAGCTGGCTAAATCTATCGCCATCCCACTTCCGCCGAACGTGATTACAGGGCTACTCATGAAGATTCAGCTCCGTGAGCCTCCGCGCAAATACATGTCAGAAAAGACTCCAAGCAACCCTTCCCAAGAGGAAAATGGGGAAGCACATGCAGGGGTCACTAAGATGATTGGGCTTTGCTTGCATACTATGGAACACATATACGACGAGATTCGTAATGTTACTTGGGACTTCCATTCGGTGGACCGAGTATTCCTGGAGGCTTTGTCTTTGGCCCACTCGCCTTCTCTCGCCAGCTTGGCTGAATTCAATATTGTCATCGGTACCATCATCCGCCATCACAGGACTTCCGACACTGGCGTAGCTTTGGTGTCTGACTTTAGCGAGGACGGTACGTTCGTTCTCCCGATCGACGACTTCGACAGAATGACGGACTTGGTCAAAAAATATCTCCGGCCGTCCACCGACAGCAGCGCGAGCCGCCAACTGGACACAACGGGGAGCAATCGAGCCGTGTTCGACGACTATTTTCTCGGTGATGACGGGTTCGCCAATCCAGAGCTTGCCATCCTGCTTAAACTCTGCCGATCCCAGGACCGCCACCGGCTCTTCGTCGATACGCTCCGCCGCGTCGCGCGCGATGTCTGGCTCGTGGCAGCAAGGCTCCATAGCGTTTTTTTGGGGCCATCTCGCAATTGCGACAGGGATCTCTGCTACCAGGGCGTTTAGCAAAGCCTGCGGAGGACGTTTGCGATGCTACGTGGGGACAACTTGTCGGAGGGGTATCAGGAGCCGTGTTCACCCGCTATGAAGAGTCAACTTGCAGCTTTTGAGAGCGTGGAGGTGCCGGATGATGTGAAGATGCCGTCAGTTCGGCTCTGCTTCATGGTGCGTGTGTGTATGCACGGGGAGAGTGAGACGTGGAAGGATTTGATGTCCGATCATGACTTCAAATACCTGCTGCGCTGAGGCGGTATTGCCAGCCCGGGAAGAACAAGCTTGGTCGGTACATGCAGAACGATTCTGACAGAGCAATTCGTACAATAGGTCTAGAATCAGTGTAGATGATATCCGGATAGACGAGTAACCAGCAATGCAAATACGCATCACTCTAGGAGCCCGTTTCCACAAGCCCTGTCGATCACCCGCTAGGAATCATTGACTCCTTGTCACAGAAGAATAGTCCGTTGCGTAGACTAGTCTCCTTTGAGTAAAAGGTACCCTGAAGAGGGTTAGAGATCCCGGCAGCAGATGGAAACAGCACTGCCACTATCCAAGGTCGTCACTCGACGAATAGACGAATATACGACAGAAGAGACTTTCAGGCTCGACCCAAAGTAACGTAGCAACAAACAGCCAAGACACGAGACACCACAGGTTAGGAAAACCAGCAGACGAAACGCATAAACTACCCCAGATGAAGGTCATGTCGTCCGTCCAGGGGGCAGGATCAGACGAACGATCGCCCGCCGAAAATAGATCCTTTGGCCAGAGGGTGTCAAAGACAGATGCCGAGGTTCTAGTTGCTCCTTTTCGCTCCCTTAAAGAAGCCATAAACACCGCCCGTTCTGGTCTCCTCTATCATCGTATGAGTAAACCACCCGGAAGTCGTCCTCAGATCCGGAACGTCTTTGGATAAGGTAGTGTCGTACTCGCCAATCGAAACGTCGAGCGCCCCCACTTTTCGCATCCGACGACATCTCGAACCCCCCCCGGCACCAGAGCGGGTGCTGCACGTCAAAATCTCCGCAGAGGTGCCGACCTGGGTCTAGTCTTGACTTTAAGGAGGTGTGTGCTAATCCTGCATATCAGGCAGCATCATTTCTTGAGACCGGACTGGCTGGATCTGTGAAGGGTCGCTCGTTAAGCTTTCTTTTCTGGAAACCGCGACATGACCTGCTGTGTTACCACAGTAAGAAAGTTCAATTTTCTTTTTCCCTCGGCAGAGCAGAGGCAGGGGTAGGCTGGTCTTGAAACAAATGAGGCGATACACGCATACGACAGAACGCAGTACACTTGTTCGCAACGAGCTGCTGTTCGTCTCATGGGCTTGTTGGTGGGTGGTAAGGGCGGCGGCTATTGTTTCCTCCTTTTGGAAAGGTTGTGACTCCGATCTCTTGAGTTAGCTTGTGGGCTTCGGGGCTAGTTCGCTCCGTATCAGCTTGCTTCGATATCACGTCGGGGCAACGCCGTCTCTTCGGGGTCTGGACCGCAGTCTGATTCCCCTCGAGGCTCTCACCGCTCGTTGTGATGTTGAGCCATAGTATCAGCTACAAACTAGACTATAGGTGTCCCCTTGGTGTGTTGCACCTCCGTCACGATAGTAGCACAAATTGTCTTTCCGCTTCGCTTACTCTATTGGACCTCCCTAAGATGCTCAATGGGGCGGACACGGAGGAAAGATACCTCAGCAACGAGGTTTGGTGGAAAGAACGATGTGAATATGTAGTAATCGGTCTCAAACAATAAAATCCAAACGCCCGTGATGATGCAGATGATATTACACATATTCAGCCCACAATGCCATGAGACGTAGCGGCTGCTGCTGATGGGTATTGCTCAGTCCGCGTTCTAGCTCCAATCCCGGACACGTCGACAACCATAACGCTTTTGTCCAAATAAACAGGTAACGCCATGCATGCCATTTTCATCATATATTATATGTAAAGCAAACCCAAAAAAAAAAAAAAAAACAAAAAAAAGAAAAAAAACCACAAAACAAAAAAAAAAAAAAAAATAAAAAAAAAGAAATAACATTTAAATTTGAAAAAAAAAATAATGGTTTACAAAGTGACGGGATTGGATCAAAAAACGAGAGGGAAAAGAAATCAGAGNCATTCATTCCAATTTCATAATATAATTTATCTAAACCAAACCCAAAAAAAAAAAAAAAAACCTTAGGCAGGCAGAGTGCCGCGATTCCGCTCGGTGAAGAACAGTTCGTCAGACCTCGTTGAGAGCGACCGTGTAAGCTGCGCGTGAGGGGTGGCGGTTTCGGGGCTGGCGTAGGCCGGGAGCGGCGACAAGGCATCGGTCGCCCCGAAGGATAACCTCTCGAACCTGCTCGACGCGTTCGAAGCCACCGCCCAGCCCACAGAGTCCCTCGAGAATCGCTGGGGGTTCTGGATGGTCTCTCCGACAACATCCCCTGTATCGACGGCCTCCCGCTGCCCCTGGTACCACCATTGGTTCTCGAAGCCGTTATCGACCGTCATCAGTGCCGCCCCTAGCGCCCCGAGCTCCTGGACTCTGCCGGGATCGTCAGGACGGAAGCCTGGGCCGGACGGTCCCGGAGAGAAGACCGAGACCTCGGTCGGACTCGTCGCGGATACCAAGTTTGAGCCTGGTGATCCCGCGATAGTAGTTGCTGAGCGCTGGTGGTATTCGTCGTCTTGAGGATGTGCTTCCGGATCGTAGCCGTAAGGGACTGACCATGCTCCCCAGGGCTGGCTATCTTCGCCTAGTCTGTACCGCGTTGGTACCTCTGGTAATGCCTTCCAAACTTCTGGAGGCTGTCGTTGACCCTGACCGGTTGACGTGGTCGGGTAAGCAAACTGTTGCGCCTGGGACACGTTGACGTCCCATGGGTTATTGCCTATTGGCGGTGGCGCCGACTGGCCGCGCTCATGAGATGACCTCGACCCTGACCTCGACGATCGTGGTTCCTCATACCCTTGTTGATGGATCTCACGACTTTGTTCTGGTTGTGGAAGTGGCGGCGCATAATAGCCGTGGTACATTTCCCAGTCGTATGGCATTGACTGATGATGTGGTGTTGCGTTGGATAGATAGTTGGTGTTGGGTGCCGGAACCTGGCGCGGGAAAGGTGTTTGTCTCTCCCGCAGACCCCGAGATCTGTAAGTCACCTCGTGATTTCGCGGAGGCTGGTCAGCGGTCCAAGAGACTCCGAATTCTACATGGACATAGACTTGCGGTCGTAGCCGCGAGCGGCGAGAGCTGTTGGCCATGATGGGTTAAAGACCTCTGAGGGAACCACAACCGGGCAATGGCGGGAGATATGTCGGCTCTTCTCTCAGGGTTTAGGCCTTCGCACTAAGCCGGGTTGAAGTGTCCCCGGTGTTCAAGCAGCTTCACAACCAAAGCGGGAAAGGGGCCTTGTTTGGTACGACTGCAATCATGTATAGCCCAGAAGAGTGACATTAGGGAATGTCCCTTTCTTGTATGGCTTTCGGCAATTAGCTGAGCCGATATTGATCAATGGGAGGAATGAGCGTAAGAGGGTCGAGAAAGATAGCGCACCGCCCGGGGCGTACACACTATTCTGACAGCTTTGGTAGGTTGGGCCAGGGGTGAAATGTTGGAGCCTGGAGATCGAAGCTAGGGACCCTGCCAACGTCCGGCCGCTATGCGTCTGAAGCTACTGGACGATCCGCCTCGCATATCCCGCCCATCAACCCTCACCAAGAACCAAGACTCGATGGTCTGCCAAGAGGGGCGACTTCCAAGCTCTGTTCCGCTTAGCAACTGGCTCGCAAAAGGTGGTGTTCTAGCCGCTGTCTCGACAAGAAGACAGGGTGCTGCCAGGGCTACCGACACTTCTCTTTGCGGGGCCAAGAGCAATCAGATGAAGCCAACCTCGTTCCCAGGATTCCGCAGCTAGACCATGGTGGAGGATGTTGATCCCTGAGGCTGTGTTCTTGTTACCGCCTGGGCGGCACCGCTGCTGGTGTTTGGTGTCGAGGAAGCTAGCTGCAGGGGCCCTAGGACTAGACTCTTCCCCAAATGTCTGCTATTCTGGCAAAGCCCGTGGTTTTTTTGAATCCTAGGGGTCAAATGTTTCGACAGCGAGGTGCTTTATGTATGGCGTGACGCCTCAAAACAGAAGTGCGGACCGAATTGACAGACGAAACGCCCAGGCGGAGCATGACGTGAGCGCCAAAGGAGATGAGAAGATGTTTCGGACTTTGCTCGCGGAATGAGCCACGATAAGATAATAGTACGTAAGGAGAGAGAATAGCCTTTGGAGCCTTTACGTATACTACAGGTCATCGTTTAAAAAGCCCAAATCGGAAGTCGGTCGACCATGACGGCGTCCGTTAGTAGACGGGGATGGACGCCGTGGTGCATCGCCGCCTTTCGAGTCGATACGCACGGTACGTTGGACTGCCCGGGCACTTTGGCGAACATCGGGGCCTGAAAAGTCGCGAGAAGCCCCGTCACTGCCACTGGGCCATAAGGTGGGTCACCTGAGCTTTCACAGCGCACCTTCCTTCCCCACGATCTACTACCCTAAAATTAGAACACAGATTGTTCTGCCTTCACAATCGTTCCTTCCATAAGGAACAATGGTCTTCCACATCAATTGAGCCTCAATCTGGAAGCATTGGCCTCGAGCATTGGGCCATTTGTGATGCTGCGGCGACATGCTAGCTCTGCTCACAAGTCATGATGGAACCTGGTATTCCTTTGAAGGGAAGAGGATGAACTTGCATTGTGGCGATTTGCTACTTCCTCTTCCAGTATTAAGTGAGATCAGTTCCAAGCGCAGAGGCGCAAGAGATAAGCTGCCTGTTCAGGCTCAGCAACAATGGGAAAGTGGCCATCAAATCAAGCCACAACAGCACCACTTAAATGAGCAAGTAAGATACCTGCTACCCACCAGGTAGGTAGTATCATAACGTACGTACTGTGTATTCAAGGCATACCCTTAACCCACTCATACCCCGCTACACCACGACACCAGTACACCACTATTCCGCTACACCTATCAAAGCACAAACCTTGTCCATCCTTTCCTGATTCTAGAACTCTCAGACCACAGACGAACCCAGCACCACATTGGCCGTCTTCTCAGCAACAGTCTCCTGCTTCGCACCGCTCCCCTCCTCACCACCCGCCTTGTACGTCATGCCGCCCCCGAAGCTGTGCTCGCTGTTCTTCCCGCTCCCTTCCACCACCCGTCCCATGCTAACCCCCGTCTCAAAGGCACAGTTGCCCATATCGAGCTTCTGGTGCGGGAACGCGGCGGGCAGAATGTCGAAATCGAACAGCTCGTCCTGCAGACTGAGCGTCACGCACGCGTTCGGAATGTCGACTATGCCGGCCACATGGCCCTGGATGGGCGCGCACCCGAGCAGCAGGTAGCTCTGGTAGTCGTTGTACCCGAACCTCCTCAGATACTCGATGGCCCTCAGGCACGCCTCGCGGTACGCCACGTTGACGTCCATATAGTGCTGCTTGCCGTTGTGGTCGACGCTGAAGCCCTCGAAGTAGATGGTCCTGCCGGGCGAGAACTGCGGCTCCACGGGGCCTGGGATGTAGATGGGCGACTTGAGCCCAAGATCCGCGACGCCGTTGGGGATGACCTTGAAGTTGATGGTGATGACGCCGGCCATCTCGATGGCGCCGCAGAAGCTGATCTCGCCGTCGCCCTGCGAGAAGTGCAGGTCGCCGACCGAGAACTTGGCGCCGTCGACGTGCACCGGCAGGTACACCTTGCTGCCGCGGCTGAGGTTCTTGATGTCGCAGTTGCCGCCGTGCTCCGGCCGCCCGGGGATGGTGCGCGCCCCTTCCTTGCCGATCTTGGCCTTGAGCTCCGCGTCGGCCGCGCCTGCGTGCACGTTGGTCGGGTTCGGCGGCAGAGCGACGTCGCGGTCCTCGAGCCGGTTGGCCGCGATGAGCTCGCCCTCGCGCTTGTTCCACGTCTCGAGCACTTCGGCGCTGGGGGCGCATCCCAGGATGCCCGGGTGGATGAGGCCGGCGAACTTGACGTGCGGGATGTGCCGCGATGTGCAGAAGATGCCCTCGAAGTCCCAGATCGCCTTGGCTCTTTTGGCTTTAAGTCAGTCGTGCAAACCCAACCATCGCCCCTCAACCCCTCAACCCCTCACCCCCTGTAGCGCTTGAAGGTGTTGGGGAGATACATACGCAGAGGGATAAATTTCATCCAAGAAACCGCCGCCATTTCCTTTGTCGAATATTCCCGTAAAGCCCCAGGGTTGGGACTCGAATGGCTGGACGTCCATGATCTCAACCAGGAGTAGATCGCCGGGCTTGGCTCCCTCCACTTCGAACGGACCGGTGAGGTAGTGCACCTTTGTGAGGTCGACGTTGCGGATGTCATCGGCCGAGTCGTTGTTGCCGATTTGGCCACCAGTCCAGTCGAGGCATTCGATCTTGACCGTTTCGCCGTTCTTGATCGTGCCGGCAAAGGGGACTGGTTCTCCTTGTAAGTACTTAAGACCTGGTATATGTGCATTGAGTTACGGACTGTCAGGGTGCCATCTGTTCTGCTAAGTATCAGAGGAGCTCACATTACATGGTCAAAGTTTATCACTTACATGAAGCACAGATTGAGTATCAGCTGGCATCTCCAGCGACACCTTGCCCACCGTGCGGATAGCTTCTTTGCCCATCTTGAGACACAATTGTGCTGCACACTCTGACTTGATAATGCAAGGTAGGTTGGAACACAGGGTTCAGGTAATCTTACTCTGACTTGAGACAATTCCTCCTTCAAGGACAGGGCCTCGATCTCGATATAAAGGCGAGCTACCCCGCATCCATCGAGCTCGTCGTTCCCTCCATCACCGAGTATCAACGACGTAATAGGACATGCCTAGCCGCTTATCCAGAGGAAACTGTTTGTCAACCGGAGATGCGGTTGAGCAATGGCATGTTTCTGGCCGGAGCTTATCTCGGGAGTCGAGAGTGCGACCCCCGCATCTGACCGATGTGCAGTTGGTGATACGTAGTAAGTGGTGTTTGATAAGTTAGTTGATAAGGCGATTACGATATGTGAGCGCGGAGACGTCTCCGTCACTACTTGTTACTCCACCTCAAATGCCGCGTTTGCCTTGCCGGTACCGGGCTACGGCCCTAGCTATCTGAGGGAAGCAGCTTACAGTTGCGATATAGCCCCAGGACCGCATATATACACCTTCTGTACAGTCATATATACTTCAAATGTCCCCTACCGTCATTGGATGGCCATCTCTCCAAAGCGCGAATGTCCGGTTTCCTTCTCGTGAGCGGCTGCCTCTTTCGTGCCCTGTCCGATCCAATTGCAGACTTCACACTTTATGACGAAGTCTGTCGTGTCGGTGTAGTAATGCATCCTGTTAAGCTTCTCGGCGAGCTGGACCGCCTTTGAGAGGACCTCGTCGTCGTCTGTCGACCACTGAGTGACGTCAAATTCTACCGGATGGCTCAGGTCCATGGTGAATGCTATCCTGTCGTAATGTATGCCCGAGTACAGGACGATGCAGCGGGTGTCCATGTTCTCTCCGAATTTGTCAATGCGCAAGGACTGTACGAGTGTTAGCTTCAAGACCGGTTATCGATAGAGCCAGATGCTTACCTTGACGTCTACGGAGCATATCTGGATCTTGTAAATATCGGACAGAATGCTCAACTCGATGGCACCACCCCATGTGTCCTTCTCCTTCATCCTCCGTACATATCTCGAAGGCTCCTCGCCGAGGATGGCCTTCGTGTATTCTTGTGGATGATTCAGGATGTACTCGGCAATCTCCTTGCGCAGTATGCCGGAAGGGTCGGAGATCGGAATCGCCCCCCCAACACTTGTGAACATGCAGCTGTTGTCGTCTGGCATTACACGCAGAACTATATTGCATTAGCAACCCTGAGTTACACTTACAGCTGGAGGCAAACTCACCGAGATAGCCGCCCCGCTCCTGCCACTCCACGACTGTCTCATCAGGTTCCATCCTCTTAGGTATAAAAGGCTTTGGCGGAGGTTGGACGTCTGCCGACCTCTGAACTTCTTGTGCTGTCGCTTTGGCTGTGGCCGACTCGTGAGGCACAACCACTATCGTCTCGTTGCGGAGTTTCAGGTCGGCAACCGTAGAGTTAAGAGAAGAAGCACTGATATCTAACTCCTTCAGAGGGTAGCCATACTTTAAGGCGAAGCTCTGGACTTCCGTCTTCTCCTTGATAAGCTCCACGAGGTCCTTCAAGGTCGTCTCTTCCTCGACTTCCAGACGCACTTGGCCATTCGGTCCTCTGAGCCGTATTTGGACCTTCATGGTGTGTCGTGGCTTTGTTTCAGGGTTAATCTTCGAGATGTTAAGAACTCTCGTGTGCTCTTGGTCTGGACCTCGCCGACAACGGTAATTGATCAATGAATGATGAGTGATATGTAAGCGGTCGAGCCAAGGATAAGCGGCAAAGATGCTCAACGCAAGAACAAAAAGCGAACTGGCAACTCTCCTCTATCTTTGAGCTGACGCTGGATATGGCTGTAAGGGTGTTAGTCAATGGATATATTCTTCGGCACCATAGCATGAGTAAGAGCAAGGTTTAGTGACACAACTAATACTCCGTAGTACATTGCTTACTTAAACTTGGGCCTTCCTGAACACTCTCATTAACCAAGATTGCCGAGGTTTATAAGGTATTCTGTGATCGAAACTTGAGTTGATGCCGGGCTGCATGTACCTGCAGTCTGTCCGATGTTGGGTATGAGACTGCCGTTCCCGATACGATGGGGCCCGAACCGCAAGCAGTGATGCAAGTATGGAAGGAAGTACCCGTTACAGGAAACCCAAAGCGGATATCGGCATTCAGGGGTGCCCACTGCATGGTCCGTGCCTCGTTTATGGACTCGCTTAATAGACACGCTAGTCTTCTTCCAGTCGCAGTATGCCTTTATCGAGGTGCCAGTCGCGTCAAACCTTCTGTTAAGCGACTTCCAATTGCGCTAGTCGTGCAACTTCCCCAATATTTGGCGACACTGACGTGGTGAGACGGCAGGTATCTTGTGGATTCCGCTTTTAGACTTTTGCGCCCTGCTACCCTCCCTCCCTTGCGCTACTTGACTCGTGTTCGCAACATGCCCACCTTGCGCGCCCGACCTAGTAGAGGCAGCGACGTCCTGCCGGATGCGATCAAGAGTCCCTCCAAGACACCAACACGACGCGGTCACCGGAAATCCTCCGCAATGGCTGGGGACGCAATCGAGGTTCGCGAGAGTATTGAAGCTAAAGGTGACGCGGACGAGGATGTCGTGATGGGGGACGCCATTGATGCCAAGAGAGACGACACGGTTGAAGATCCTGATGCGCCGGCTGACGCGGACGCGGATGCAGATGCTGATGCGGACGCCGAGGGCGAGGTGGATGCGGACGGCGAGCCGGACGAAGATGCTGACGCCGATGCCGACGGAGAGCCCGATGACGAAGATACTATGCAGCAGCGGAGAGATCAGCGAGAGCTGCTCAATCTGATTGACGAGACACAATCATACCTCTCGAACTACAAGGAGGAGTACGTACTACGCTGCATTGGACTGTAATTGTGTAGAAGCCGCGAGCGCTAACCCTTGACCATTATGTAGTGGCGCTGAACTCGCACAGGGATTCCAGCGATTGCCCAATAAACGATTCCTCCCGGATTATTTTGAGGTCATCAAAACGCCAATTGCATTCAGCACAGTCAGGGTATGTTGTGCCTTTCTTGGTGTGAACATGAAAGTGATCGTGCGGTAGCACATGGTACTAACCGTTGTCTTCTGTCATGTAGGCCAAAATCCTCAAGAAGGGGTACACTTCATTCAGCGAGTTTGTCAGGGACGTCGCCCAAATATTTCACAACGCGCAGGTCTACAACCGTCCTTCTGCCGGCATCTTCGAGGCGGCGGTTCGCCTTCGAAATATATTCAAGGAGAAGCTCGAGGAGTACGTAAAGAAAGGGCTGATCAAGGCAGAGGAGGCCGAATTGCCGGACCTAGGCGAGATTCCAGAGGTGGAGGACTCGCCACCACCAGAGGAAGATGAAGACGAGGAGGAAGAAGACGAAGAAGAGGAGGACGACGACTCGGATGACGAGGGCACGCGTCGTCGCGGCAGGCGACGCGGCCGGCGGTCTACCATGGGCAAGAAAGACCTTGATGACGACGAAGACGTTCCGGCGAAGAAACGTGGAAGGCCGCCCAAGGTCTTTACGCCTCTCGAGGGCCGCATTTACGCCATTCTGAAGGGACTGCGGAGGTTCAAGAACGAGAACGGGGAACTCCGTGTCCTTCCATTTGAGAGACTCCCGGACAAGGGTCTGGAGAAGGACTATTATGCCGTTATCAAGAATCCAATTGCGCTGGATGGCATCAAACGCAACTACAAGCGCAAGAAGTACCATAGCGTTGACCAGGTTCTGGCCGACTTGGACCTGCTGTTCGAAAACGCCAAAACGTACAACGAGGAGGGGAGCGATGTGTATGAGGATGCAGTCGAGCTGCAGAAGCAAGCGCACATTCTCGCCGAACAGGAGAAGGCAAAGCCGGATGATGCGTTCCGTGACGAAGACGGAAAACTTCCCCTACCCAGCATTGAGTACAAAGGGGAGATCTGGAAAGTTGGTGAGTTTGGCTGAGAAGCGTCCATTGGAATTACTGGGTTCGTGGTAAACTGACTTGTAGCGAAGGCGACTGGGTACACATCAACAACCCCAATGACCCCCGGAAGCCCATCGTTGCCCAGATTTATCGCACGTGGCAGGATAGGGAGGGCCACAAATGGGTAAATGCGTGCTGGTATTATCGACCGGAGCAGACAGTCCACCACTACGAGAAGCACTTCTACGAGAACGAGGTGGTCAAGACGGGCCAATACCGCGATCACCGGATCGAGGAAATTGACGACCGCTGCTTTGTCATGTTCATTACTCGATATCCAAAAGGACGGCCACGAGGATTCCCGCCAAACAAATCAGTCTACGTATGCGAGACAAGGTACAACGAGGAGAAGTTCAAGTTCAACAAGATCAAGACGTGGGCTAGTTGCCTGCCTGACGAGGTGCGCGAGAAGGACTACGAGATGGACCTGTTTCCGGTGCCGTTGAGAATGAAGAAGGTGCCTAGCCCGATTAAGCATCTGTTGCAGGTTGATGCGAAGGAGACGGACGACTTGCCCAAGCCGACCTGGGCGAATCCGAACGCCCCGCCTATGATCGGGGCTGTCCACCGTCGTCCTCGAGAGCCAAATGTGAGTTCTTTTATCGCTTCCATCTAACCTTCTAATTCCTCCTTGACATCCTCAATCATCATCACCTTCTGGCAGACGATCTGCCGCCCTATATCTGCCTTGTTCATTAGTATGGACGTCGATCTTGGCCGTGAGAGGTCATGCCCGAGAGGGAAATCAAGAACAGATATATAAAGTTCTGGTGGTGGGCGAGGTACATGACATTCAGTACCTGAGTCCTCCCGGCTGCACACCCATTCCGTGCCGATTGACCCAACTGCAGCCTGCCTTGGGGTCGAGGCAGCTATGACTGGCCGAAAATTGGCCGTCTCATTCCTCGCCTAAATCTGACACTTCCTCTTTCTTCACATAACCCTTCTCTATCACTGTTTCCATTATTACTCGTCAGTTGCGACATTCACTCCTCATCCCACACTCAGCCCGACCTTTTCCTTTCGTCCAACGCATTCATTCCTGCATCCTGCAGTTCCGTCCCTCTTGTCTCACGATCTGTGATTTGCAACATCTGCCAAGCCCGCAACTGGGAGCCGCGATGTCGTCTACAGATGTCAGACTAAACATCGCCTATCTCAAACAGGAATCCCCTCCACCGGAGCCAACTCCGCCACCAATGACAGCCGCACCGATACCTCAGATGTCGATGGACCCTACCCGACGCCAATCCTTTAACAGGGCCGACGTCACCATGACAGGCACCTATCAACCAACACATGCGATTCCCGGTCCGTCACCTTCGCCGGTACCGCACTACTCACAGCAATTCCAGCCCACACCTGGCGCGCGACCAACTGCCACTCCGACACCGCCCGTACCGGTTCCTCAGTTCCCGCTGCCGCCTATGATGCCCGGCTCGACTGCGGCGATACCGCAAGCACCGATGCAACAAGCACCCCACTATTCACCCCACGCCTACTCCCACCAGCAGCAGTTCACCCCCGGCGCGATCCCGCCAACCCCAGGTCACCAAGTGCCGTCACCCATGCCAATGCCCTACAATCAACCGCCCCGCCACGCGCCTAGCCCGGCAATGATGGGCACGCCGTCCAGAACGCCCATGGCCCCTGCGGCAAATGTTAACTCCATCCCGCACGCCAACGCTCAGTACAACAATCAATATAACATGCCACCCTCCTACGAAGTCTACCGACTCATGGATCCGCAGCTCGAGGCCTCCATCCCGAAGGAGGTCCGTGAGCAGTTCCAGCGGGACGACGAGGGCAGACTTCTCTGGTTCACTGCCGCGGGGCGCGACCGTTCCGCGCTGCACGGCGTAGCGCCCGAGTATGCTGGCCTCGGCCACTCGGTCAGCCACCTGGCGAACATTGGGGACGTCAGGGAGGAGAGGAGACGGAAGAGGAAGGAGAGGGATGAGGCACTTGCGCGGGAGGAGGAGGCGAGGAAGAAGATCTCTGGTGCTAAAGAGAGGACGGCGGAGGAAGCTAGAGCTAGGGAGGATCAGAAGAATTCTCTTGTTGAGAAGGCACTCCTCGGATTAGCGCAGCAGATTGACCGGGGAACGAAGGTGATCGAGGAGGGGCTTGGAGGTTGGAGGGAGGAAAAGAAGCTCTGGGATGAGGAGAGGAAGGCCGTGCAGGCTCAGGAAACTAAGTGAAGAGGAGTGAGTGGTCGTGGATGAAAAGCACTGCAGCTTGAAAGCAGCTGCACAGGGTCAAGTGGCCGCGCGGTTGTGGGAGATCCTGGCTGGAGCGGGGTAGTATACCCATTTGCTTGCCTGGTTGTAATGTTCTTGCGTTCTGTATGGAGTATGATGGCATCGATGGTTTGGTTCAGACGGTTCAAGACGGAGTGTAGGATGGCTTGGCCTACGAAGTTGGATCGTTTGGCAGGTTGGAATGGAGTCTATCTATTACCCAAAGACGATTATGACTGGGCGTCATCTTCAAAATGATAGCACACGACAGTTAAGGGTTTATTGTACATTATGAATACCACTCAGCTGCGGACAGGGCCATCAAAAGGAGCTGGATTTACCCCTCATAGCCGTTGTTTCATTGTCGGGCTATCCGATCTCCTGTTTCTTTTAGGTTGTGAGATCTTGTTGGCACTCGTGTAAGTGATATTGGCGTCCTGTTTTTTGTTGTGGACTGTGGTCGAGCCTGTGATGGCCAGCATTGATGAGTACGAGGCTGAGACCGCCTAGCACCAGCTGTGTGTAGCTTCAGGCTGCTATTGGACGGAGCTTGTCGACTTAAACGCCTCCACAAGTGGCAACCTAGCCTTGCCAAGTACCCTGCGGCTCGCACCCTAACCCCACAGTGTGGCCACTAGCGCCCGAGCTCACCCCTGTCTATGACAGGGCTGCGTCGGATCTTCGACTCATCCCAACTCGAACCCAACCTTCGACCCGACTTTGTCCCCAATCTCGACGTTACTCACCTCATTCTCAACACCAAAAGAACATTAAACGACACGCGGAGACTCATACATCACCAACAGCTCGCTCGCATCCGTCCCTGCCCTGCTAGACGGTACCATAAACCATCTTTTTTGCTCACAGTGCTATTCTCCGCTCTTTCCGCATAGTATAGCTCTTAATTCTTGCCCACGACTTGAAGAAAGCGAATGAATTTTATCATTTCTTTTGAAATGCCACAAACTGCGAAAGCTCTCTTCCGTCTACACTTTCTCCCTCATCTCTGACCTTGTCTCACCTTCAGAGAGTCAGATCACCATACCCTCCGCTACTCTTGCAAGCCTAACATTGCAACTCATCCTCACCACTGCATTACCTACACCAGTTCCATCAACGTCTTGCCTGCTTCATTCAGCTCGCAAATATTATTAGCGTCATACTTTCGGCCAATACTCTCAACTTCTCGCAGTCCTCGCACGCGTTGTCTCGTTGCGTTCTTCCACTGCCCATAGTAGTCTTCCAGTCTCGACAACGATGACTACCGCCACCTCCACGGCGGTCGTGGTCTTCCGCCCGCCGTCCCCGCGCCTCGGCAACTTCAGCCAGATATTTGATGATTACATCCAGCAGGCTTCGGGCACTGAGCCGAAGATTGATGTGGACGAGCTCAACGCCTACTTGGATGCTACTGGTAGAGTTAACCTCGACTTCGACCTTGTGAAATCTGATCCCCGGAAGCAATCTGCGACTGGCGGAGACGCTACGAATGAGTCTATCGAAAAGACTAAAGGCTACATTAGCGAAGCCTCTTCGGCTAGGACTGTGCTGCGCGGTTCCGAGCTCGCCACTCCCCGCAAGCGATCTCCTCGTCTTACGAAAGCTGCAAGGGCTCTCCTTAGTGGCAGAATCAAGGAGTTCAATCCTAATCTCCTTCAAGATGCCATAGAAGACGATGATGCAACGCCGCCTGGCTCGCGTTTGCCTCTTGACGTTCTTAATGGACATAGTGGCTCACATTCATCACCAGAGCCTAGCGACACAGTTCTTCATCAGCCATCAGTCTTCGATCAAACTCCGTGGCAGTATGCTTCTGAGACCACACCATTGACCTCACCTGATGCCATCGCTTTCGCACAACCGATGCAACCCACTCCGACCAAGAAAGGAATTCGGATCGCTCAGGGAAATGGCCTTGCCAGTAGTGTTCCGCATACTTCTCCTCGTCGCTTTGACTATTCCGCGGTGGGATTGAGTGGGTTCCAAGCGGTCAGCAACTTCGGAGCCTCTACCCTCAGCATACAGAGTAACCTCGCATACTCATCGAATGTTTCGATCCACAACGCACAAGGCGCTACTGTCTCTGGTGGTTATGAATATCCAGGAGTTACGGATTCCGGTCGTGCTTTTAATAAAGCCTCTTCTGCAAATGGCTTATTCCGCTACTATCTCTCTCACATTCAGCCATTCAAGATGGTGGGAGCCGAGCTCTACACTGTTCAGCCAACGAAGTCGGGGGCTGATAGAATCACGCCTCACTATATATCGACCAAGGAGGACAAGGAGCGGGTGCTTGAGTTCAAGCTGCAGCAGCTCGTTGCACTGGACCGTGCCACTGGGAAGAAGATTCCTACCGAAACAAGCAATGTCCATGTGTTTGTCGATCTGTCAAATATCACTATCGGGTTTTACGATTGTTTGAAGACCAGTCACAATATCCCGGCTACAAGACGCATGAGGGCGCCAAAGTTCTCTTTCGAACATCTAGCCTTGGTCTTAGAGCGCGGCCGGAACGTTTCAAAGAGAGTCGTAGCTGGCTCGCTGGACACGACCTACACGAAGAAGTGGCCAACTTTTATGCAAGAGGCCAAGGAGCTCGATTACGAAATGTGTATCATGCAACGTGTCGCTAAGGCCGTGATACCCACTACGAAGAATAAGCGGCTCTCGACTATTGAGCCCGAGTGGACAGCCTCCGATGCTAATTCATCGAGCGAGGAGATGTTTCTCGGCCAGCTCAAGCAGGGCGAGCAGGGAGTTGACGAAGTCTTACATCTGAAGATGCTGCAGAGCGTCTTGGACGAGAAGCCCGGGACTGCTGTTCTAGCTACCGGCGATGCTGCAGAGGCGGAGTTCTCTGACGGTTTCAAGAAGAACGTGGAGCGTCTTCTGAGCAAGGGTTGGAATGTCGAGATCATCGGATGGTCGAAGGGTATCTCTAAGGCCTGGAAAGAGCCGGAGTTTGTTGCCCAGTACGGCGACCGTGTCCGCGTGATCGAGCTTGATCCCTTCGTTGAGGAGATCTTTGGTGCCTGGTTCGGCGCCCCGGGCTATTGAACCCAACATGATCGTCGAATCTGGATGGTGCGAGCCCTGTGATCGGAAACGGTCACTACTTGTACACAACACATCCTATCATTTCTGGAATGCTTTTTGCATCTGAGGACGACTCTATCCAGACAACATCTTTGTTTGATTATACCTTCTGGTGTCGGGACTTGGTCTCTGGTTTCATCTCACACTCATTTTCACCTGCGTATAACGGGATCTGCCTGCAACTATGGGAAGTCGACGGAACTGCAGCTTTGGAAGGGTTACGATCAGCCCTGCAACGATTTGCAACATCTTGTCATGCCACCTATGGTATGTGTCACTTTTGACCGGCATCAAATACTGGTCTTGGTCCTCCCTAATGGACGCTGCACGCACCCTATGACCACTCAACATGTCTGTGTCTGATCTGCTCTGGCAAGATCTGAAGCATATTGCCCGCAACCTATTCGATGGGCGGACCTCTCCTTTTGCATTTACATCGGTTTCTCAGCGATCGACATTCTTTACTATCAATCTCGGCGCATTCGAACATCAACACTCTTTTCAGCATGATAATCGGCATCAATCACACCTCTTATATAGACACGATACACTGGTTTGACGAGGCAGATTTTTCATTTCAGACCCTCAGCTCTGGTGTTGTGTCTGTCCCCTTGTACTCTAACCTCCTTCGCGGCAACATGCAGCAGCGACAGCAGCAGTGCTGTTGCCTCCGAGTGTGCTATGGCATGCACTGAACGGCCTTCTAATTGAGCATACGAACAGTACTGGGAGATATCACTTTTACAGTCTTTGGCAGCTTGCCTCTGAGCTAGGAAGATGTGGTCTTGTTGGTGGAACACATGGAAGGAAGGACATGGTACGACATGACGAAGATCACGCGCATTCACGCATTTGGTCCAGGAAGTGTTTTTACAGGAGCATGGTTTGGTGGCGCAGGCTCATGACATGATGGTACCTCATTCATGGTTTACTCATGGTTTTATTTCGTTTCTGGTCTCTTCAGCATGATGGCGGACGACATCTCGACGATTATGAAGGATACCCAGAAGGGCGTTTTGCGGTGGCTCGCCTACATTTTGTCTTGATGGTTTCAACTTTCTCAAGTAGCATCTCAATCTCGGTTCTTGCTTTACGTTCTTTTGCGTGCATTCGTGGTGCAATCATTGCTTGGTATGTGGTCTAAGTGCAGCAGCGTTACACAAGGTACGGAATGCCGTGTCGAGTGGAGGAGTGCCAGGGTGGCTGCTTTCCAGGACCACGGTTGTGGTACTCATAATTAGACTCTTAAGTGCTAGCATGTGTAGACATGTCTGTGTTTCCTTCGCGCATATACTTGTATGGACAGTTGGGTGCATCGCAGAATTGGGTTGTAAATAGCCCCGTGATATTGAGACTGGGGAGATAGATGAAAATGCGACTCTGGTGCCGGGAAAGCCGTGTGCTTCCCGTTAGCCAAAGATATTATTAGTGTTGCAGGGGGTGCAGATGCCAAGGAATTTGGGGTCCTCTTGTCCCCTATTTTTCTGATAATCTCAGCGCAGGACTCGTATCCAGACTATCACCATCGGCCTACTTGCATTAGGACCTACTGTCCCAGCTGGCATTCCGTCAACTGCCCTCCTTACCTTCGTTCTGGATTTTCTCACTACCCTTCTGACGTCCATTCATGTCGGGCGGTAATTCGGGCCTCTTTCCTGTATAAACGAACATTTCCTCGTCCAATCCCGAACCGCATAATATCGCAAAATTCAGCAAATCTGACGGTATCGCCTTGTCGGGGACACCAGACATTCCATTCCCCCGTCGCAGACGAACTGATTGAGCCAAAGTCCCGAGCACTGTCATCGAACACGCCCATCCGAGACACCAGACGTCGACTAGCGCCATTTTGCAAGACATCAACCTTCGAGACCCCGACCCCGGATCAGCGCTACGATCTCCACCCCCATATCCACGATCCGTCATGATCGTCGTGCGCCAGCGGCCCGCCCTCCTGGCCGGCGGTGTCCTGCTCGCCCTCACGGCCCTCCTATACCTCTGTGTCGGTCGTTCGTCGTCCTACGTCCCCAACTTCAAGCTTCCGTCTTCCTCCTCCCCGCAATCGCCCACGACCGGCAGCGGCACCACGGCCACTTCCCCCTCATACTCCTCCCTCTACGGGCCCGACTACCACGGCTCCTCCTCGCCGTCCACCAACCGCGTGACCAACGCGACGCTCGGCTTCTCGCGCATCTTCGCCATTGGCCTGCCGGAGCGATCCGACAAGCGCGACGCGCTGACGCTGGCCTCGGCGCTGACGGGCTTCAAGGTGGACTGGATACCCGGTGTGCGGGGAGAGACGATACCGGACAAGGCGGTGCCGCTGGGGGTGGACCGCAAGAAGCTGATGGAGACGAACCTGGGCAGCTGGAGGGGGCACATGAACGCGGTGCGGCGCATCGTCGACGAGGGCCTCGAAAGCGCGCTCATCCTCGAGGACGACATGGACTGGGACGTGAGGCTGAAGCCGCTGCTCGAGGTGGTGGCCACGGGGGTGCGGAGCGTCAGCTCGGCGCTGCCGGACGGGCTGTTCCCCTCCGGCAGGAAGAGCGCCGGGAAGAAGGGCGACCCGGACAGCCCGTACGGCGACGATTGGGACCTGCTGTGGCTGGGCCACTGCGGGGAGCCGTTCCCGGAGGACCTGCCGGAGCCGGAGATCAGGAAGCTGGGCCCGGAGCATCCGGCGCGGCTGGCCATGAGCAAGAAGTTCACGGTGCTCAACGACGCCACGGTGCCGCCGTTCGGCAAGGTCACGGGCATCGTCAACTTCACGGCCCACGCGGAGCACACGCGGTGGGTGCACGTCACGGCCGCGCCGATATGCACGTTTGCGTACGCGCTCAGCCAGCGCGGGGCGCGCAAGGTGCTGTTCGACCTGAGCGTGGACCGGCTGAGCGGGCCGTTCGACAACGCGCTCGCGTGGATGTGCAGGCGGGCGGTGGGCAGCTGGGGGAGGATGCTGGGCCCGAAGGAGGGGCGGGAGAAGGAGGACGAGATAGACACGGATAGGCGGGACAGGGGGCTCGACGCCAAGTGCTTCTCGGTCACGCCGCCGGTGTTCTTCCATCACAAGGCTAGGGGCCCGGTGAGCGGCGATAGCGATATTCAGGTCGTGGACGGGGGCGGGAAGTCGGAAGGGGGCAAGGGGAAGGTCAGGGAGAAGGGCAAGACGGAGAATATTGTCTGGAGCGCGAGGTTGAATGTCAGGAATATGCTTATGGGGTTGGAGATGGAGAGCCAGTGGTGATAGCCGGGGAAGGGCTCGGTTGCAGAGATGGAAAGGGGTCTGGTCTGTCTTGGGTTTGTGGGTTTCAATGGCGTTAAGGCTATGCATGGCATGAGAGGGTATACCCGTCTTTCGGCCTCTGGAATCTGGCGGGAGCACATTGACGCTCCTACGCGGTGTAGGCTTTATTTGTCTATTATTGCAAAGTTCTGTAGAGGTTATGTCTCTCAATGCCTTCCTGGCCCTATCTATATAAAACGACTTCTACTGTACGATAGAGTATCTAAGTGCCGAATTAATGTCTCTAGTAGTCCAAAATGATGGACAATCTCGGTTGAGAACTGATATCCGAGCAGATGTCTCGGCGCACCAGGTGACGCTGTACGCCAAGGAGCATGGATCGTCCTAAACACAACCGGTACTCAAGGCTGTCCTTACAGCTTGGAGCATGTACCCCTGGGCAGAGGTATTGTAGGAGGTGCATACTTGAGCCAATGGAGTCCTGACCTATGATTCGAGTGATGCTTCAATTCATTGTGCGGCAAGACCGCATCGACTCGGGAGGTAACTTCCATACGATGGCGGCCCTTTACCTCTGCTTTCGAAAAAGCATGTACGTCTCCTGGGACGCGACCCTCCTCAGCAGAGTATTCTGCCGGCCATCTTTCTCAGAAAGACATGAGACTCGAAGATTGAGTCAATCGGGTAGCGCTGAAACTGCATCGTTGAATCCTCGAGACTCATCAGCTAACTTCGAGCGCAAGCTGGGTCTCTGGTGTTCTCCTGTCCCTGCCCTGGCCGAGCTCGGTCATAATCCACTCGTACGCAGCCCACTGGACGGCATTGACGACGAAGGCTCGGACGCTGCACACCCCCAAGCCCCTGAAGAAGACTCTGGCGCCTCCTTCTCGGTATGTCTCCTTGGCCACCTGCCAGGCACCGAGCCTCGTAGCCTTCACCTCGAGACCATCAAGCCCAAGTAACGGAGCAGTTTCCGGTGCTAAAGCCTGCGTTTGGACCCTCGTCTTGATGACGTCGAGCGGAAAGATGCTCGCCCAGGTGACGATACCGGCAAGCCCGCCGCACAGCAGGACGTCGGCAGTCTCGTTGCCGCCGTACCGTCCCATCCACCGCCTCGACAGCTCGTAGCTCCAGAAGTAGAAGCCGTAGCCGACGCTGTCCCTGATTGCCGTCACCGTGCCGCCAAAGTAGAGGCCGCGGACGCCCTCGGTACGCAGAACCTGCCGCGCGATCGTCAGGCTGGACAGGGCGGGTGTGCAGGTCTGCACCTGGGCGCGACACTTGATTAGCTCAGTGGGCGTGCTGACGGCCCAGGTTGCGAGGCCCCCGATGGCGCCGGCGAGGAAGGTGGTGTACAGGTTTGAGCCGGTCGTGGAGGAGCCTGGAGATGAAGTGGTGGAAGGGAAGTATGAGTTCAGCAAGGACTCGGAGCGGTTGTAGGACACGAAGAGCAGTGCGTTGAGGGCACCGTAGCCCAGGATCGGGGCTGCGGTGCCGGTGATAAGGGAGGTGAAGGTTGGGAAGTGGCCTCTGAGCGACGTGGCAGAGGCATTGGCTACGGAGTGAGGTGACGCCAGTGATGGTGATGATGATGAGGATGTGTTTGGTGGTAGCGAGCGACGGTCTGCCTGCAGCCGGACCTTGATTAGATCTAAGGGATTGCCAATTAGGATGCCTACGGCGCCGCTTATGTAGCCGGCCCAGAAATCGGCCGACATTGTGTATGCTACGACTGTATCATCTTGTTGTCTCTTGGTAGCCTTACAGGGGGCAGGCGTACGCCAGACTGTTCACTGCATTTTTAGGGCCGCGAAAGACAAGGCGATGCGGGGTCAACTCCATCATCACGTGGTCCGCGGTGCTTTCGCGTAAGGGGGAGACGCGTGCGGGGGGCAACTTGGGACGCGCCTTCCTCAGAAAGTCAACAACACCAAACAGGGTTTGCCACCGCCGAACTATACCGGTCCGCTTCCCGGCTCTTTCAAACTTCGGGGCATAACTGGCCAGAGGTCGTGAGGGAGCACGTCGGGAGCGAAATGGTTGTAAATAGAAAGATGTCGGTAACAGGAAATTTCCATTCAGGCAGAAGCACGCTGACTCCTCTCAATAGGTCTTCCGTTACTGCCACACCAATCGCCGACAAGGAGAACGCCGTCAGAGGACGCTTTCCGACACACCATTCCCTCGACAAGCTCCGCACACCTTTCAAATGCCCCGGTGCTGCAGGTCGGACCGTCGCTACAGACCGTCCAGCTCGGAAGAAGAGGAGGGTCGATTACAAAGGAGCTGATGGAGATACTGATACCGACAAGCCTTACACCAACGCCGACAGACTTGCCTTGGCGAACCGTGATGTCAATAAATTCCCCGTCTTCCAGCCCAAGGACAAGAGTCAGGTCTTTAGGAAAGCCTTCTCCGTCCCCTTGATCAACAAGGACACGACTGCGTACAATCCCAATCGGCCACCTCCGACATTGGGATTGAGGCAGGGAGCTGTGTTCGTTGCAAAGCCACTACACGACCCGAGTGGCGACTTTGCCATTGTGCTGTATGACCCTACCATAGACGACAAGCCAAAGGTGAAGGAGGTTAAGGATAAGGAGGAGCCAGCGGTGGTCAAGACCGACGAACCCCTGATGCACAAGAGCTTGGCGCAGATCCTCGGTCTTAAGAAGAAAGTGGAAGGCGAGCACCCAAGAGTACCTGTTGTCATTGACCCGAGGCTCGCCAAGGTCCTCCGGCCTCACCAGGTCGAGGGCGTCAAGTTCATGTACCGCTGTGTCACGGGCATGATCGACGAGAAGGCGAATGGCTGCATCATGGCTGACGAGATGGGCCTGGGAAAGACGTTGCAGTGCATCACCTTGCTGTGGACCTTGTTGAAGCAATCGCCAGAAGCTGGAAAGCCTACCATACAAAAAGCCATCGTCGCCTGTCCTTCGAGTCTGGTACGAAACTGGGCCAACGAGCTGACCAAGTGGCTTGGTGCAGATGCCATCAATCCTTTTGCTATCGACGGAAAGGCTTCAAAGGAGGAGCTTACGCGTCAGTTGCAGCAATGGTCCATTGCGAGTGGAAGGGCCGTTACTCGACCCGTTATCATCGTGTCGTACGAGTCTCTCCGCCTCAATGTAGACGTACTGAAGAACACACCTATCGGTCTGATGCTCTGCGACGAAGGCCACAGGCTCAAGAACGGAGACAGTCAGACATTTACCGCCCTTAACAACCTGAACGTCTCTCGACGAGTAATTCTCTCAGGCACACCCATCCAGAACGACCTGTCTGAGTACTTTGCCCTGATCAGCTTCGCCAACCCTGATCTCCTGGGTACTCGGCTCGAATTCCGGAAGAAGTTCGAGATCCCCATCCTCCGCGGTCGCGACGCCGATGCGTCAGAAGCAGACAGGCAACGTGGCGACCAATGTCTCAAGGATCTTCTGGAAATCGTCAACAAATTCATCATCCGCCGTACCAACGACATCCTCTCCAAGTATCTCCCCGTCAAATACGAACACGTCGTCTTCTGCAACCTCGCTCCCTTCCAGCTCGATCTCTACAACCTCTTCGTCAAATCACCCGAGATCCAAGCTCTCCTGCGCGGCAAGGGCTCGCAGCCCCTCAAGGCAATCAATATCCTTAAGAAACTCTGCAACCATCCCGACCTCCTCGATCTGGAGGCTGACCTGCCGGGCTCTGAAAGCGTATTTCCGGAAGACTACGTCCCGCCCGACCAGCGTGGCCGCGACCGCGAGCCCAAGCCCTGGTTCTCGGGAAAGATGCAGGTCCTGGACCGCATGCTAGCGCGTATACGCGCCGACACCAACGACAAGATCGTGCTCATCAGCAACTATACCTCCACCCTCGACCTGTTCGAGAAGATGTGCCGCGCCCGCGGGTACGGCAGTCTGCGGCTCGACGGCACCATGAACATCAACAAGCGCGCCAAGCTAGTCGACCGCTTCAACGACCCGGACGGCGACGAGTTCGTCTTCCTGCTCTCGTCCAAGGCGGGAGGCTGCGGCATCAACCTCATCGGCGCGAACCGCCTCGTTCTCTTCGACCCGGACTGGAACCCGGCCGCGGACCAGCAGGCCCTGGCGCGCGTGTGGCGCGACGGCCAGAAGAAGGACTGCTTCGTCTACCGCTTCATCGCCACCGGCACCATCGAGGAGAAGATCTTCCAGCGCCAGAGCCACAAGCAGTCCCTCTCGTCGTGCGTGGTCGACAGCGCCGAGGACGTCGAGCGCCACTTCTCGCTCGACAGCCTGCGCGAGCTGTTCCAGTACCGCGGCGACACGAGGAGCGACACCCACGACACCTTCAAGTGCAAGCGCTGCAGGCCCGACGGGAAGCAGTTCCTCAAGGCCCCCGCCATGCTGTACGGCGACACGAGCACGTGGAACCACTTTGCCAACGAGGCGCTGCAGCAGATCCAGGACTTGTTGCTGCGCCAGGAGAGCGGGGAGAAGGAGGTCAGCGCCGTGTTTCAGTACATTTCGCATTAGACTACGGGTTGTGGACAGAGAAGGATGTCCGCTGGTTGGCGTGGAGAATATTTGCTATTATTTGGTGGTGTTGAACTGCCCATACTCTTATTGTTATTGCATTGCGACTGAGGCGTGCTGTTGCTATTTCCCTGGTTCGTGAATGGAGTAAGAGGGGCGACTACGACTGCACGATTAGATCAAGAGCATAGAAGATATCATTTTTAATTCCGTTTTGCTCGTGCGAAATCATCCATGTACCGTACTTATACAGCACCCCTAGCCCAATCCAACCAGGGCCAGGTGTCTATCTACAACTCGTCCTTAATATGGCTCTGAGTTTGCTTGACCACCTCCCCATCCTCAAACCTCTTGGGCTTAGCCACCTTCTCCTCTGCCGGCGCACCGCCGGCCTTCCCAGCCTTGTGCCGCCTCGCCAGCGCGGCGATCTCGTCGTCGTACTCGGTCCACTCGGGCACCTGGCGCCTCGCGCGGTCGAGCTTGGGCTCCTTGGTCTGCGGGTTGTTGCACAGGTCGATGGTGCGGGCGTCCTTGAGCGTCTCGTCGCTGCACCACGTCTCGCACCACAGCCACTCCTGGGGCAGGCTGTGGATGGGGATGACGAACTGCATGTGGTTGGGCAGGTCCTGGTCGAGGTTCGACAGCGACTGCGGGTCGGCCGACAGCTGGTGGTACTGCTGGCGCAGGCGGTCGCCGGCGGCCAGCTCGCGGAAGCGCCGCAGGTCGACCACGTACAGGGCCGAGATGTGGTACGGCAGCCCGCGGAGGTAGTTGCTCCAGTACCCCTGCTTCCAGAAGCGGAATCCTTCCATCTCGGTGCGCGAGTCGCACATGGGCGTGAAGCCGTAGGGGGCGCCCTCGAGGTCCAGCTGCACGAGGTCGTACATGTCCGTGCGCACGATCTGGTCCGCGTCGACGAAGATGACCTTGTCGAGGGACAGGGGGAAGAGCACGTCGAGGAAGAGGATCTTGTAGCCCCAGATCTCGCGCTGTTTCTCCTTCTGGGCGCGCAGCCAGTGCGGCCACTTGTAGGTCACCATCTCGTACTTGAAGCCGTACTGCGCGGCCATGGTAGGGATGAAGTCCTTGAACGAGGGGGACAGGAACTGCTCGATGAACCAGAACTTGACCGTGTGGTTGGTGTGCCGCATCACGGACACCATCATGATGTTGAGCATGCGCTCGTAGAGGTGGCCCGAGGCGACGGAGAAGATGTTGATCTCGGCGTGCTCCGTCTCAGACCTGCTGAGGGACTTGCCCTTGCCTAGGATACCCCCTGCGAACTTGAGGCCTTTGTTCACAAAGTCCATGGCCGCACCCGCGGCGCCGGAGCCGGTCTTGAGCTCTTCGAGGACGTCCGCCTTCTCCATGCCCGGCTTGCGTACGAGCCGCGGGTACAGGGTGGTGCCTTGGAAGTCCATGAGAGCGACCTCGGTGCCCTCGTCGCCGGGGACTGGGGCCCATCCGGACGCGCCGATGCTCTCAATGCTGAAGATGTCGGAGCTGCGGCCTTCTTCGAGGTGGATGTTGTAGACGCCTGGGTTGGCTTTGAACTGGAAGTAGCCGAGGTTGGCCATGATAATGGTGTCGGCGAAGTGCGGGTCTGACTCCGTGGCCAGGACCAGCTGGGCTCCCCTGGGCGGCTGGCCACCAGGTTGTTCGCGCGAGTGGCCTTCAATGAGAATATGCTCGAGCTCATAGATCGCCTCCACTTTGTCGACACCTCGTCGGCTCTTGATCTCGCGGAGTTTCAGATTGTCGAGGTCATCAACCGATATCTTCGACGAGACGAGCCATGCAGGTGGAACGTCCATGCCGGCTGTCAAGAGGGCCTCAGACGGGATGCCGTTGAAGGTAGCAGAGAGTGCGCTGACCTTACCTTGGTCGTCGAAGGTCGGCGCAGATTTGAGCACATAACGGTAGAACCGTTTGACGGGCAGCTCGGACAAACCCTCCTTAGGGTTCAAGAAAATCCTCAGATAGACACCGTCCAACTCAGACAAGACCTTCAGTACCGGTGCCCACTTCTGCCCTTGCTCGCTCGCGGGATCGACTAGGGCGACAAACTGGATGGTTGCAGTTGACTTATCGCCGACCTCGAAGGAAGTGTGCGTCGTGTTCCACACATTGAAAGCGCTGATCCGCAGCGGAGGCGCGGACTCGAAGATACCTTCAGGGACATCGGACATGGTTGATAGCGCAGTGACGGAGGACAGCTTGGCAGCGTCCAGAGGCCCCGAGACTTTGTCGCCAAGACCCAGGTCCTCGATGGCTTTGTAGACGGGCAAGATCCTGATTGCGCGCTCAAAGTCGAGGAACTGCTTGAAATCCTCCGGCTTAAACTCCTCAGCCGACTGGATAGGGCCGATGACACGGCCATTGAGCATGAGCATGTTGTCGCCGGACTTGATGTTCGCCGAGGCCAGGAAACGAGCCAGAGCAGCGTCGAATGTGGGATCCGGGTCAGTCCTACCGCCCTCAAGCACGTTCTCGAGATCAAGCAGTCTCTGGATTATCGGCAGGGTGTCCTGTCTGATCTTGACACGCTCATTCATCATGGCGGCGGACCAAGACGTATCCTTGGGATTGTGAACGATGTCCAGGCGAATACCCTGGTTCTCGTGCCGGAATTTCAGCGCATAGAAGAGGAGTTTCTGGCCCTCGACGTTGTCAAGGTCAGCTATGACAGTTAAAGCTGCCCAGTCCTCCTTTGTGGATCGTTCATCAGCTTCGAGAACCGGCACCCGGCTGAACAAATCATTGTGCTCGGTGTACACCTTGTTGATATTCAGCACAGTTAGAGCTTTCGGATCGTCGGGGAATATGTGCACGTTTCGGCGAGTGACTGCTTTCTGGAGAAAGTGACCTGGAAGCCAGGCATCCTCGTCAATTAGACCGTAGAAGACACCCTCTTGAATGCTGCGGAGATCCGCACCGAGTCTCTGTTGCATAGTGCCCAGCCAGCCCTCCTCACGTGCGAAAGCGAAGCCATTGAAGAAGACGGGCGGGACTTCTCCGTTGGCGTGCAAGCGCTCCGTCCAATGTTTCGCAAGGTGGATCTGCTTCTCATGGTCCTCAGAAGTCGCGATTTCCTTGAAGGGAAGAGGTTTGGCATCAGAACGCAATTTGCGATCCTTAATGGCCTTCTCGAACAGCTGCTCATTTGCCTTGGATGCCTTCTTCTCCTCCACGAGAGACTCTAGGTATGTTGCCAGTGTGCCGAGGCCGTAATTCTCAAGCAGATGGTATACAACCTTGGCCTGTTCGATCGATTCTCCTGTGGGAGTCAGGGGAACAAGACCGAACCGGATGGGCACAAGCCGTTTCATGAACGTCAGCAACTGAGTAGTGATGATTTCGAGGTCTTCCAACTTGGTGAAGTCGACAGGAACGATCAGGTTGAACATGTCCCGCCGGATATGGGGCAATTGGCCAGGCAAGGTAGGGTTGAGAAGGACCATCAGACTCTTTGAGAACTGCTCGTATCGCTTGTCTTTTTCGATGTTATTCAGCCAGATAATCACCTTGCCCTCTTCGATCTCATCTCGCCAGTCGAATGTGACCGTCTCAGGTTCAGCTTTCGCAGCAGCAACATCGGAATGGCCTAGGAGCGCTACGGCCTCCTGACCAGTAAGCCCGAGATCCAAGACACCGTTGATCAGTTTCCGCTCCCCACGGAGCATGTCGGCAATGGTGAACGGCTGGATCTGTCGGTCCGTAAGTTGGACACCATTCATCCACAGGACGTTGACACCGGCTGGGACCATTTGCATTCGGTTGGCTCTATGCTCGGCTTCGAAGTCTGCCGAGACATTATGAGCAGCAACTGAGGTCGAGTATTTCGGAAAGTCTTGGGTCAACTTCAGCAGTGTGTCAAAGGGAGATTCGCTCTGAAGAACGAAAGACGCCGCTTTCAACCCGAGAGAAGACAAGTCCGACTTCTCTAGAGGCTTGAGGTCAGTTATTTCCTCATCCTCGTCCAGAATGACCTTCTGAGCTTCGTTTCCAGACGGCGACTCCGACGCCTGACGGTCGTCAATGACGATATAGTCTGTCCGCTTCAGGGCAAGCTCTACGCCGTAGCCATTGACGGTCAATGGTTCGGCTGGATGCGTAGCCGACCTCTTGTATCTGACGCGATATGTGCCCTCACCCCGCGCAACCAAACCTCTGGCTGTCTTGTGAAACTCGGTGAATGCTGGCGAAGTGATATCTGCATACAGAATCACATTGCGCGACCCCATCCCTTGTACTCGATCGAAGGGAAGGGTCCGGTGTTGCGAGCTGTCCTTCAGTTCGGCACTGTGCTCAGACGATGTGGCCTCACAGTATTGCTTTCCGTCGACAAGAAACCACTCAGAGCAAGCTTCTTGATCCGTCGGAAGTGCTTTCTCGACGGCTGTGGTATAGTATTGGTAATGCGCCTCGATCCTAGGGGCAGCGGAGCGCATCGATAGCGCGAGCTTGAAGGTCGACAAGGCCTCGGGATTGGTGATATGGCCATCTTCCTGAAGCACTTCCAAGAACTTCGCATACAGCTCTTGGTCCGTCTTAGCGGATGAAAAGGCACCCTGGGCTATGCGATCCAGGAGGGGGAAGTAGGACGTCTCGTTCTCCTGAGCTGCCGTCTCACTTCTTACTGTTAGTCGATGGTGACTAGGTCAACGATAGAGAATGTTAAGATAGAACTTACAGCAGTTCGACGAGATATGGAGGTGAAGGGAAGGCGGCATTGAGCGCGACATTGACTGATGGGGCAGCGAGCACACGGACTGAGGGCAGCCATGTTGCTACCAACAGGGCTGCCGTGAGGCCCCACGGCAACTGCGAAAGCCGTATCATTGAAGCGATCTGGCTGTTTTGGAAGGAATTGACACCGTTCCAAGGCTGACAAAGATGTATTCCTGGTGGAATAGTAATTCGAAGCTGACTATCTCGCCATCAAGGCAGAGCTGAGAGTTTCAAGCGGACAAAGACCTTCTTCCTGACAACGGTCTCTTTTCCCTTCGTATGGCAGGTGGGAGTTATAGGTACTTTAAGGGAGCTTTTGGACACCTCAACAAGAACAGCTCGACTAATCCGGTTTAGCGTCGGAGTAGCTCCCGAACCGTGGCTGATGGAAGTGGCATTGAGTGTGGCTTGTGATTCTAGTCCCAGAAAAGGGGTCCATCTAAAACCAATATCCAAGTCGATGTCCTGCTTGCCTCGAGTATCGAGTCTCTGTCAATGTTTCTGATATCTCAGTAACATATAGTTAGAAAGTTACAGCTTAGAAAGATCTGAAAGCCTCTGTTCTGAAAATTCAAAGAGATCGAGCCAATCTGACGTCAAAGAGTACGTACCGAGTTGTGGTTTCGGCAAGGAATAACTAGCTGCCGCGTTTCTGTGCACGGGTCGCTAGGAGTACTGCCCACACCAGCCCACCAGGGCGGCCCACAGTTTGAGATGGACACGCTGCACCATTGAAGGGATCCCGAGTTGAGGCTCCTCCAAAGGGAAAGCAACGGTGGCCCTCCACATTTAACGACCAACTCAATCCCACACCGATCAGGACTGTGATGGAATAGGGCTTCTGACGACAGCGATCTTTTCTTTCTGCTCTTCCTCCTTAATCCGCCTGTTCGAGCTTCCCTTTCCTGGTTGATGCTCGAAGCTGCGGCTTCACATCTGACCCGCCAACATGCAGTCCTCCTCGGGAATGCTCACCAAGGTGTGTATCGCGTACCGCTTTGCGCATCCCATGGCCTTGACGTTCTGCCCCAACCAGGAACGCCACTAACTGTGCAAAACAGTTTGAATCCAAGTCTTCTCGTGCAAAGGGCATCGCCTTTCATCCTAAACGGTCAGCACCTCTCTCGAAGCTCCCTTTCCGCCTCCCCGCCATTTGGCAGTCACAGGCAGGCATTCTAACTACTTGCTAAACTCAGACCATGGATACTCGTGTCACTCCACTCCTCTACCATCCAGCTATGGGACTATCGCATGGGCACCCTCATTGATCGGTTCGAAGAGCACGATGGTCCGGTCCGCGGTGTCGACTTCCATAAGACGCAGCCCCTGTTTGTCTCAGGAGGAGACGACTACAAGATCAAGGTCTGGTCCTACCAGACCCGACGATGCCTCTTCACATTGAACGGTCATCTGGATTATATTCGCACCGTCTTTTTCCACCACGAGCTCCCATGGATTGTCTCGGCTTCAGATGATCAGACAATCAGAATATGGAATTGGCAGAACCGGTCCCTGCGTATGCAGTCCTAGGCAATCCCTGGTATTGGTTAGTTATCTTACTGACGTATCGCGAACAGTATGCACCATGACCGGCCACAACCACTACGCCATGTGCGCACAGTTTCACCCTAAGGAAGATCTCGTTGTCTCGGCTTCCCTCGATCAATCCGTTAGGGTATGGGACATCTCTGGGCTTCGCAAGAAGCACTCTGCGCCAACCTCGATGACATTCGAAGACCAGGTGGCACGTGCCAACAACCAGACCGACATGTTTGGCAACACCGATGCTGTGGTGAAGTTCGTTCTAGAGGGGCACGACAGGGGCGTCAACTGGGTTGCTTTCCACCCGACAATGCCGCTCATTGTGTCCGCCGGCGATGACCGCCTGGTCAAGCTGTGGCGCATGAGCGAGACCAAAGCTTGGGAGGTTGATACATGCCGCGGTCATTTCCAGAACGCCAGTGGATGCTTGTTCCACCCCCACCAGGATCTAATTCTGTCAGCTGGAGAGGATAAGACCATTCGTGTGTGGGATCTAAACAAACGAACGTCTGTCAAGACTTTCAAGAGGGAAAATGACCGATTTTGGGTCATCGCGGCCCACCCGGAGATCAACCTCTTCGCTGCCGGCCACGACAATGGAGTTATGGTTTTCAAGTTGGAACGCGAGCGGCCTGCGTCGGCAGTCTACCAGAACCAGCTCTTCTATATCACCAAGGAGAAGCATGTGCGGTCCTATGATTTCCAGAAGAACCTCGAAAGCCCGACCCTCCTATCGCTTAAGAAGCTCGGTAGTCCTTGGGATCCGCCCCGAACACTGTCTTACAACCCGGCTGAACGTTCCATCCTCGTCACCTCGTCTGCAGATGGTGGTTCGTATGAGCTCGTAAACCTCCCACGAGACGGCTCTGGGGCCATCGAACCTACCGAGTCCAAGCGCGGCCAAGGCAACTCCGCCATTTTCGTCGCTCGCAATCGCTTCGCTGTGCTCAACACCACTACTCAGACCGTCGATATCAAGGACTTGTCCAACAACACCACCAGATCATTTAAGCCGCCTGTTGGCACGACTGATATATATTTTGGCGGAACCGGCAACCTCCTCATCATTGCCCCCACCGCTGTGCATCTCTATGACATTCAGCAGAAGAAGAGCGTTGCTGAGTTGGCCGTGAACGGTGTCAAGTATGTGGTATGGTCCAACGATGGCCTCTATGCAGCGCTACTCAGCAAGCACAACGTCACAATTGTCACGAAGACTCTTGAACAAGTCAGCACGCTGCATGAGACCATCAGAATCAAGAGCGCCACGTGGGACGATGCCGGAGTCCTCCTTTACTCGACTTTGAATCACGTCGTAAGTAACAAATTAAAGTATCATTTCAAACTTGGCTAACCCTGCTCAACCCAGAAATACACCCTACTGAACGGCGATAATGGCATTGTTCGCACCCTCGACCAGACTGTATATCTCGTTCGTGTTAAGGGCAAGAATGTCTACTGTCTCGACCGTGCCGCCAAGCCCAAGATCCTGCAAATCGACCCGACCGAGTACCGGTTCAAGCTCGCACTGGTCAAGCGGAACTACGAGGAGATGCTTCACATCATCCAGACGTCCAGCTTGGTGGGACAGTCGATCATCTCATATCTACAGAAGAAAGGCTACCCAGAGATTGCCCTGCAGTTCGTACAGGATCCAACGACACGTTTCGAACTAGCTATTGAATGCGGCAACCTCGAGGTGGCCGTCGAGATGGCCAAGCAATTGGACAGACCCCAACTATGGACCCGACTGAGCAGCGAGGCTTTATCGCACGGGAACCACCAAGTTGTGGAGATGTGCTACCAAAAGCTCAAGCAATTCGACAAACTCTCCTTCCTCTACCTCAGCACTGGCGATAATGCTAAGCTCTCTCGTATGGCTAAGATCGCTGAGCACCGTGGCGACTTCACATCTCGGTTTCAGAACGCCCTTTATCTCGGCGAGGTGGAGGACAGAATACAGATGTTCAAGGAGATTGACCTGTATCCCTTAGCCTACTTAACGGCCAAGTCCAATGGACTTGAGGAGGAGTGCCAGTCTATCCTGGAAGCCTCCGGCCTGACCGAAGAGCAACTCACAATCCCTAAGCTCGGCGAGCCCCTCACTCCTCCCAAGCCGGTTGTGCCAACTTACAAGGCCAACTGGCCTACGAAGGCGACATCGCAGTCGTTCTTCGAGAAGGCACTTCTCGGCCAGGTTGAGGGCTTGTCATTAGAAGACGAGCCTGCAGCGGCGGCAAATGGATTTGGCTTTGAAGATGCAGCAGAAGACGGAGCGAAGCAAAACGGTGCTCTTGCTGAGGCTGACGAGGACGAAGATGCCGCAGGCTGGGACATGGGCGAAGACATCGTGCCTGAAGTTGAGGAAGGTTTTGTTAATGTCGAGAGCACAGATGCCGGCGGTGCAGGAAGCAGCGAGGCCGACCTATGGGCACGCAATTCTCCGCTGGCCGTCGACCATGTTGCTGGTGGATCATTCGAGTCGGCCATGCAGCTCCTCAACAGGCAGGTCGGCGCAGTCAACTTCGCACCTCTCAAGCCACGATTCTTGGAAGTCTATCAAGCTACCAAGACCTACCTTCCAGCGTCTGCTGGTCTACCACCTCTTGTCAACTATGTGCGGCGCAATGTCGAGGAGACCGACCCCAGGAAGGTCCTCCCCATCGTCCCTCGTGATCTCGAGTACCTCGCAGCAAACGACCTGCAGCGCGGCTACGACTCGATGAAGGCCAACAAGCTCGAGGACGGCCTTAAGATCTTCAAGGGCATCCTCCACGCAGTCCTGGTTAACGCCGTCTCTAGCGACAGCGAAGTTGCCGAGGCTAAGAAGCTGATCTCGTCGGCGAGCGAGTATGCTGTGGCGATGGCTATTGAGCTGAGCCGCCGAAAGCTCGGTGCTCCGGACGTTGTGTCTAAGAAACCAGAGCTTCTGAAGAGAAGTCTCGAACTCTCGGCTTACTTCACCATCCCGAAGATTGAGGTGCCTCATCGCCAGTTGGCCCTGCTGAACGCGATGAACCTCGCCATGCGAAGCAAGAACTATAATACGGCTCTGAGCTTCGCTAACCGGATATTGGCTAACGGTGGCGCGAGCAAGATTGTTGAGACTGTAAGATTCCATTCCCATCAATGTAGTACAAGTCTGCGACATCGCATACTGACACCTTGACTCCAGGCCAAGAAGACTAAGGCTCAGTGCGAGCGGAATCCCCACGACGCTGTGGAGATCGAGTTCGACCAGTTTGCCGAGTTCGAGATCTGCGCTGCCAGCCACACGCCCATCTACAGCGGCACGGCGTTCGAGGAGTGCGCGTTCGACGGGGCCAAGTACCACACTAAGTACAAGGGCACGGTTTGCGTCGTGTGCGAGGTGTGCGAGGTCGGGAAGCACGGGAGCGGGTTGAAACTATTTGCTTGAGAGCGGTCTGACCCAAAGGTAATGAAGTTCAGGAAGAGGGAAGGCATGAATTAGACGTCTTCTTGTTACAAGTCGTGGCTGTGATGGCCCAGGCGTCTCGAATTTGGACAAATACACTTGTGCTGCGGCTGTAGGGGTGGAAAAAGCTGGTCCTAGAGTAGGGAGAGAACCCGGATATCATCCATTCTCGAAACAAAGACAAGTTGTGACGTGTTGTTCTGTAGACTGCTTTGCCAGCTGATGCATCTTGGCGATCTATTATGCCTCCCCGTCTTACTGTACAGCCCGATTCCATGTCTAGGGCATCGTTCTAGTATGGAGACGATGCTTCTCGTCCCCAATGCCGGTTTCCTTGACGCCACCCCCCGTTACCTCTCCTTCCGTCTATACAATCGTCTCCAGCTGCCTGGCATATCCTAGCGTGTTCTCGATCACTACCAGACTGACGTCCTTCTCCGGCTCCTCGCCCGCCTCGGTGCCGGCGGCAGGGAAGAAGATCTGGCCGTCGCGCACTATCCAACCGCGCTGCTGGGCGAACTCGACGACGGCGCCCTCGCTGTCGAGGAAGAGGAGCGACTTTGTGGACGATAGCGGAAGGGAAGGGTAGGCGCGCTCGCTGCTGCTTGCTATCTCGGAGCGTATCTGAGTTGTGAGGATCTAGTTTTTGGACCAACGATATTAGCATTCCCGGAAGAATGAGGATAGCCCCAGAGGAGTTGGCGACAGGAGAGAAAGAGAAGAAGAACACAAACCTCGCTGAAGACACCGTACTCCTCGCACGGCACCTCGCCCTTCTTCATCGCCTTCCAGACACGGTCGTAGCTGCCCTCCATCAACCACCGCTCCAGCCTGATGGGATAGCCCAGGTACCTGTCGCCCTCGACGTCGACGGCGCTGCCGCCGCCCTCGCGGGTGGCGAGGGCCTCGAGCTCGGAGTGGAACTCGGAGTAGCGGCTCTGGCTGAGCAGCAGCAGCAGGTAGAGCCCCGTGATCTTGTTGCGCTCGGCCACGGCGGCGCCGGAGACGGCGGCCGGGTGGCCGGGGGCGAGGGCGTAGAAGGGCTGCAGCTGGTCGACGTAGCGGATGAAGGCCGGGGCGTTGCGGGCGCGGATCGAGTGCAGGGCGCCGAGCTCGAGGACCTCGCGGGCGAGGACGAGGAGCTGGGGCGAGGGGGACTGGGAGGTCGGCGTGAGGGACTGGTTCTGGAGGAGGAGGATCTTGGCTTTGCTTAGGAGGGAGGAGGCTTGTTCGTAGGGGAGGGAGGGAGATTTGAGTTGTGAGATGAGGGCGGTTAGTTGGCGGTCGGCCATTTTGTATGTGTTTTTCGAGGTGTCGTGATCTGTTGATGAGAGGATTCCTATGTCGAAATGGCTTTCTTCGATGCTGGGGCTCTTTCTTGCGTGATTCCCGTGGTTGCGGAGGAAGAGGGTGCTTTTTGCTACTGAGTGAGAAGTGAGGATTGATGGCGATCTCGAAGCTGTTTGACTGGAAGCTGTTTGGGTGCCAGGCTGAAAGGCTGACGTTCGGCTGAGGTACGAAGTGACATAGCACCGCAGGCGCATCACGTGCCAGGTGCTGGCTGATCCACTTTGCTCATGGGCCATCCCGCAACACCCAAGAGACAAGCTCGAACGCGATTTACTTTAGACGACTTGAAGAATCAGGACATCGCCCGTTTTGCCTAGCGCGTTTGTCTTACTTAAGCGGCCTTCAATTATCTTGGAGCTACGAGTATGACTTCCGTGCATGCTACAACTCTTACCTTTCGGCATGGAAAGACTTGCAAGCTGCCGGTTCTTCACTAACAGTACGACACGCTTAACCATTTTGGCAAAGCTTCGCGCGGGAATCGACCCCGTCAAGACAAAAAGGTACGAACCGTGCGGAATGGCCACAAGGACTTGTTGAGGGTGGCGCACTTGGTAGATTTGCGCCAGACAACACTGAAACGTGGATGCCTAAGAAGGAAGATGAAGGGTCTTCATCTGCATCCTAGGCTACTTGTATGTAATATTGGCGCCTTGCGATCCAGGCGCTCCTTGGTTGCATGCAATGTTCAACCGTAGGTGTCAAACGGGAGGTTCTCCAACTCTATGTGCTGCAACGGCTGTTGGGTTTTCACTCTTCGCGGTAAAACCGGAGCAGAAGCGCGAAGGACCTGCGGCTTTAGTCCGTGATTCTTGCATGATTGTTTCAATAACGGGTGCGCAGAGGTCAGTTGGCATGTCTGTACCAAGTGCACGGATGCGCCCTTGGCCCCAGCCGGCACCCTCAGGTGCTGCGGCTGAGCCGCTAGCTACAGTCTCCCCAATGGACAAGAAGCGTCAAGGCGGCTTGGAGCTTGTACCTTGTAGGCGCCGGTTGGGTTAGGCCGGGCTCACAAGGCTCTCAAGGCCTTGTGTCAATGAATCCCGCATGCCTTCAAAGAGACTAGCGAGCGCCAGCTGGGGCGCGACAGGGGCTATTATCGTGTTTAGCGTTGCCGCAACGAGGAGCTGTAGCGATCTACAGCCGCTCAGCCACTTCTCCCAGATGGATGCTGAATACACTACACTAAGAGGAACTGGAAAAAAGACGCACCGGGCGACGTCGGAATCGGCGTCTAATTTGTGACGATGGAGCATTCGATGATATGTTTCATCCAGGTGATCTGCTTGCTGCATCCCCATCCTGTGGAGAGCTAGAATTCGAGCGTGAGTTCCTTTTTCTGCGCTAATATGTATACTTATAAGTTAGAGACCTTCTTTAGCCATACCATGTCTTCTTCGCTCCGTCCTTTGACATAACCTTGCACACCACATGGACAACCTCCGGTGATGCGCTGTCTCAGTGATACCAACCCTCTGCTCAAAACGCTCGCAAACTCCTCCCCAACAGTGTCAACCACATCGCAGCCAATGCTTTCAACCTCAAGCCCTGTAAAGCATGAAACGTGCCCCGCGCATTGCCAGGTTGATCTCCACTGTCACCTTTTAGCAGCACGCGTGTAATACCGCGCCGACTACAAGAAGCAAGATGACGTCTGCCGGCTGGAACCCACCGTATGCGCGGTTCGTTCAGGGCGATCCTTCAGGGCCGCCGCCTCCTTTGCCGAGCAAAGAGGCTTACAGCAGCTACAGCAGTTACAACTCAGGTACGTCTATGAGAGAGTTCGCTCTGTACGCAAAATCCCGGGAGCGAGATCACGACCCCGCGGCGATAAGAGACCGGCACAATCGGCAATAACCCTTAATCGACGGCGAATGGACTACCCCGACCGGACGAGCCACTCGGACGAAGCTAGGACAACATATTGAACGAGCTGGATGGTTCGATAACGCCCTTTTTCCCGTTAAAGGTGCAACAGAGCGCATCCAGAAGCGCGTGGCCCAGCTCGGCTTTGCCTGCGAGATAGAAGTGGGGTTGTGCAGCAGCTGAGCGCAACTCTTGGCTGCATTGGGTTCTTTGGAGAAAGCAAACACAAAAACCAAATTCCGACGAATCTCCTTGCCTGCCCTGGCGATCTTCTGTTTCGAGATCAGGGAACCAAGGACCTGAAAGCGTCGGGCTTCCATGGGCACCCTTACACCTCGACAAGATCAGGTTGCGCCAGTCTCTCCCACCACCTCTTCTCTTCTGCCCCTGCATCATTCTGCCGGGTTACCGTCCTGCCAAATAGTGGGGAGAACTTTCAGGAGCTCTATCCGGCTGCGCTGCTGATGCACTTACAAGTACCGCTACGTACTACAAAACTAACTGTTGGTTCTCTCTGTTACAGGCGTCGATCATCGCCCGAAACCCGAGTCTATAGACAACATGCCACGGTTAGGCGCTACATTTGTGCCCGGCGGCTTCGATGACTATTACATGCCAGAGGTTATCGCTCCAGCGCCTCAAAGGTGAGTTTGCACCTTCCTGGCAGTCGTTTCTGCCCCCGTCTCCAGTCGGGCTGCATGAACGACGCTGACATGGGGGGCTCGGCCGGGTGACGTGCAGCTGACTGTTGTTCACTATGTACAGGGTGATGCCAGAGGTCCCTCAAAATATGCAAGAGGACCTCCAGCGAATGGAACTCGAGGCTCGCGGCAACGATGCTCGACGGGGCACTCTTCCGCCGAACGACACATATGCACACACTCGAGAGGGATCCTTTCAGTCTTACCAAAAAGATAGACAGCCACCGGCTCCTGCCCAACCAACGTCCAAACCGCTTACGGCGGGCAGCTTCTCAGACATGGATGCGCCGTCATTCTCCCCCTTCCCAAAGGTGAAGGGCGAGAACATTCCGCCGAGCGACGATGAGAAGGAAGACATTCTATACCACGCGCGGCCACACGTCCTGCACTCTAACAATGTTCCCATGCAGATAGCATGGGCTCGGGATGTCCTCATGTGGGTTGAGGTCCAGGCGGAGGCCCAAGCTCGGGAGTGGAAGAAACAGAACAAAGGAAGAGACAGGGAGCGGGCACCGACACCCAAGGCCGAGCACGACCTGCGTGTTGACGCTGTCAGCATCATCGAATACCTTGCCTCCCAGAACCACCCGGAAGCCACCTTTATGAAAGCGAAATGGCAAGAGTTTGGAAAGTTTGGGCAGCGCGAGAACAAGAGGGACGCTTATCTGGGCTATAAAGAGGCGGCCAAGATGGGCTGGGGCCGAGCAGAGTACCGCATCGGCATGCTCTACGAGAACTCGAACGACATTGACAAGGCTATCAAGCATTACAACCAAGGCGTCGTACTCAAGGACTCTGCAGCCAACTACAGGCTGGGAATGATGTATCTGATGGGGCAGCACGGCTACCACAAGGACTATCAAAAAGGCCTTGACATGATCAAAATCGCCGCCGACGCCGCCGACGAGGATGCTCCGCAAGGCGCATACGTATACGGCATGCTCATTGCCCGCGAACTGCCAGACGTCATCATTCCGGAGTTTATTCTGCCCATAGACTTGGCTGTTGCCAGACAATATGTTGAGAAAGCGGCCTACCTGGGCTTTGCAAAGGCACAGCTGAAAATGGGGCAGGCTTATGAGCTCAGCCAGCTAGCCTGCGATTTCAATCCCGCCTATTCTCTCCATTACTACGGGCTAGCGGCACGCCAGGGGCAACCGGAAGCTGCGCTCGGTGTGAGCCGCTGGTTCCTCTTCGGTTACGAAGGTGTCTTCGCGAAGAACGAGCAGCTAGCTTACAAGTACGGTGAGCAAGCGGCCGACGCAGGCTTGCCCACCGGTGAGTTTGCGATGGGGTACTACCACGAAATCGGAATACATGTCCAAAAAGACATACGGCAGGCGAGGAACTGGTACGAACTGGCAGCCGAGCATGGGAACAAGGACGCAAAGGAGAGACTTCAGGGGCTGAATAACTCTAAGACGCTTACCAAGAAGGACCACGAGACGACGACCCTGACGCGCATCAAGTCTCAGTACGGCTCACAAAGGGGAAAACGCCCTGAGCGTTTCTCCCGGCCCAATGACACGATGCCGACATTGGCCGAAACTGAGCCAGACGACGAGCCACGGCCGCCCGTACCAGTCAAGCAGGACTCGCCTAGGGTATCACCTCAACGACGAGCTCCTACGATTGTGGAAGACAAGATCGAGTTTCCTGACCCAGAACGTCAAAGTACCATGAACACGCGTCCACCGGCTTTTACAGTCAATATAGACGCGAATAATCTCGCACTACGGCCAAAGTCGGTAGCACCATATCCCGAGGACGACCGGCCGCCACCCCTGAATCTCTCTCGACCGAAGTCCACCGCTCCCTATCCTGAGGACGATGTGGTGACGAACAAGCCGGCGCTTTCTCCCCACTTCAATCCATCCATCCGCCCATCTTCAGCGACCGGACCTCCTGCTGACCGGCCCATGAGTGCGTTCGGCATTCGACCGCTATCAGGTGCACCTCAGAATCTGCAAGCCACAACTGATCCTCGAGGGCGCGCATCAGCTGCTCCCTCGCTCGGAACTGGATGGGAACCTCAAGTCCCGGCCGCTTATAGACAGCCTAGCCCGGGTCCCAGTCGAGGCGAGTACCCGATCAGACAGAGCAGTGCCCAGCCTACTCAAGGTTACGCCCCCCTGCCATCACAGCGGCTCGGTACAGCTAGCGCCGGCCCTGGAGTGACAATTCCGGCCGGCACTGCCCCAATCGGCGATCCAGCTCGGAACAGGCTACAGAAGGCAAACCCCATCCTCGACAAACCGACACCAGCCGCACCACCAGGCCAGTTTCCTCTCGCAGGTTATGGCCCTCAGCCTGGAGTACGCCCTGCGACAACCCAGCCAACTCAACCATCTCAACCTGGACGCGACTATGGCCCCCGTACCAGCAGCCGTCCAGCAAGCGACACATATGACCGCTTCGGCGGCGTCCCTCCAACCGCAACCGGCCGCCTGCCATCAGCAGGTAACATCGCGGCCCGGCCAGACAGGATGGACAGCCTTCCACCTCCAGGGCAAGGTCACAACCGCCTCCCGAGCGGGGGTGCCGCGGCCGGCAGGCCGTCGCCCACGCACAACGCTCGCCCAGGACACGTCGACCCCTCTCCGCCTGCCCCTGGTCGGTCTAGCGCACCGCCCGGCAGCCAAGCTGGGCGACCGGCACCGAGCCCGGCGCACAGCAACGCGAGCATGGCGAGCCTGCCTGGACAGTTCAACCCGCGGCCTTCCGGCGGGAGGCCGGGTGCGGAGGGAGGCCATCCGGACGGTAAGACGACAGGTCAGGGGCCGTCGACTTTCGAGGAGATGGGGATCCCGCAGGGCAAGTCTGAGAGTGATTGTGTGAGTTGTCCTCCTCTCCCGCCTCTGGTTAGCTATGTGTACTTGAATATCGAGGGAATAAAGCTGACATTGGAATAGGTTGTGATGTGATGTGGTTACTGTCCGACCGTCGGGTCATGGTGATAGGGAGCAATGAATCTTACGATTGGCAGCTATGATTTCGAACAGATGGAGATGTCGACAGTGATTCAGAACAAATGGAGATGTCGACGACAATGATTCAGAGATCATGGCAGACCTCCCGAAGCTTAAAAAGGTCGGTCGCCCTCAAGGCCTCTCGTTCTCTTCCCTTACTACTTCGACAACCACCTTCGTATCAACAGACAATCAATGCACTTGACCAGAGATCCAATCTCCTATTGTCCTTTGCCATGGCTTCACAAGATATCGGTCTCTACGCAAAATCTCTGAACCAGTTTCAAAACGATTCATCGTTGAACGTTCAGTGCCTAGACATCGTCCCCGCCGGTACCCGAGAGATCCAGTTACCACCACCAGAATTGCTTGTTGGGTTCTGGCCTGGCGCCCAAACACACACCGAACGTTGGGCGGTTCCTCTTGGACAGCCTTCACCATTGACGCCTCATTTCCCGCAGTCCTTTCGACTCATCAAACGTCTGGGCTTCGAGCAGGACCTCATATATATCAGGCTTGACGGTCAGGAGGACTCCAGTATGATGCGGCATCTGCCCCTATTGCTTCAGATCCTAATGACCGAGGTACAAACCCGACTGGAGAACTTGGGCCTGATGTTCAATCCTGATTGGGCTGGCCGAGTGCCAGCGTGGATCCTAGAGTTGAGCAGCATGACAGGGATTGGAAAGATCTGGTTCATCGATCATCGCATCCATCGGCGTACGGGGGCGCGTCGCTTGTCAGGTTCTTTGCAAAGGTTTCGCCAAGATCGTTACGAGTACTTCGAAGTCGTCAGGGGTGACGAAGGTTGGGTACTCCCAGTGGAGGGTAACATTTTTGACACGTTTATCAGCGTCGTTGAGCAGCCGTCAAACACATGGGGCATGGAAGATATTGACCGAACTAAACTCGGGATCCTGGCATGTGTCCCCGTGCAGGGCGAGACGACAGACAGGTAAAGAGTACCGACGCGTTAGGACATAATGGTCAAGTGCAGTTGTAGCTATGCAAGGGGCTAGCGAGTCTGACTTCAATTATGAAATGTGTCCTTGAGGGAGGGGAACCTCTACATATCTGCTATCCTAGAGGCATAACAATGAGTGGCAGTGTGACAGTGCAAACCATGACCCAACTTAGCTCGCTCGACCTAACATGACCAGTCGACCGCTACGGTCGACGCAGCGGGAAGAGATGGCCTTCTTCGAATGCCACCTTTTCCTCCATTTCCAAGAACCCATGAAACACGAGTACGTGCTCCCCTCTTGCAAACGCCGCTGTGGTCCTGGAGACGATGCACAAGCTGACCTTCTCTCCTGCGTACCACGTAGGTGGGATTAAGAAGTGACGCGTGTAATTGACCGCGCGCCTCAAATTATTCAAAGCAACCGAACACACCCAACCCGCCGAATCAAGAAAGTAAAGGCTGTTTCTAAAAATTCCGATGCCGCACTTCACGCCCAAGCGGACGTGTCGTAATTGCAACGGGTCGTCTGTGTTATCTGCCGTGACCATGGACGCATCCGCCGAGGCGAAGTAGGTCTCCTTACAAGACAACGACCCGAGCACCCGCACAAAATAGCCAAGGCCAGGGCGACTCATCCAAAGAATGCTCCCAATCCCAAAGGATATCTCGGGCCCGAGGATTGGCATTCGACCAGCGATAAAAGCAAGTTTCAGGGTCGTCCAGTGATATATACGGACAGACCTTTCTTGTACGCTCAGTATCAGAGACTCGTCGCACGGATGATTAATCCAGGAGGTCATTGGGAAAGTGCTGTCTTCTGCGATTGTCTCTCCACTGAGCTTCATGAGTTTAACTGCCCACTGGGTCTGTACAAGCAAAAATGCAGAACAAGGGCTGATCAAGACCTGTAGGACCGGTTCGGATTCCTGATGGTCAAGCAAGCTTTCTGTGAGTGGCGCGATTTGTTTCTCTGGGAGCGACACGCGGGTGACGATGCAGCGGCCGGTCAAGTCGGCACTGGCTAAAAGACCGCTGGTATCATTCCAATCCATATAGCAGATGCGGGCGGAAGTCTCACCTTGCAGGAGCTGACTCACTGCAACTCCCGTGCTGACTTCGTAAACGTCGATTGTGCCATCTTGTCGGCCCAGGAACAGATGGCTGCCACTAAGGGCGGGCACAATAATTGTGATAGACTTGTCCTGTTGAGACGACTGTACCTGACACACCGTGGCCTTCTGGAAGACGCCGTGGCTGGTGTCTGGTCGAGAATGGTTGGCTTCCAACCAGCTCTTTTTGCTCAGCATTGGTGGTTTCCAAACGTTGCAACACTGTCCACGAATATCAAACAGTTGAAGATTGTCAGCCGAGAATGAGATATCCGCGATACGTATTCCCCTAGCAGGCCCCTCTATCTGGTAGAGACGCACCAAGGTTGAAAACAAAAACAGATGGATCGACCCATCTTGGTCCGCCCCCGCCAGAAGCTGACCATCCGGACTGGGACTTAAGATGGTGACGGGACATGAGACATTGCACAAGCCTGCTGCGTCCAATGTCCAGACGTCGGCCGCCACAATATCTCCATTCTCATATGACACCGCAAAATGCTCTGAGCTTTGGACGGCACCGAAGACGATATCAAGGACGGGTGGTGGTTGATCGGCATTGCCAGGCCCTTCCCAATCGAAATCGCCTATCATGCCCATAGCTCCTAGATCCCAGAGGGATAGCACGGCGGGCTGGGACCATACTGCTGCGAATCTGCAAGACTTTTCAAGTCGCACTCTTGCTCCTGCAGAAGTGTTTTGAGGGTTTGTAGCACCGCCTTGCGGGGACTCAAAAGGGTCGTGCAACACCAGAGTGTTTTGTCTCGAGCCATTCGTAGCATCGAAAGTAATGACCGAGCAGTCTTTGGCGTCTGTCACCATGACGAGATTTCCATCCTGGGTGAAGGCTATGTCGGATGGTTCGAATCCGAGACGTCGCGACCACAGAGGAAAGAAGGGTTCCTCCTGAAAGCACTCTAGAGTCCAGACTTTCAACTGCTCGGAGCAACAAGAAGCTAAGACGACCGAAGAGCGATCAAAGACAAAGAACAGACGTGGAGGGTTTATCCAGTAATCCAAAGTGCCGACAAAATCGAATGCGTACCTCCAAAAATGCAGAGCCGGGTACTAGTTCATCGACAAAGACTTTGGATCGATATATTCCTCTCTGGCACAAGAGCTTCACCAGACGTGCCAGAGCTGCTCCTCGATGCGGTGTCCCTAGAAAGTGAATACATCGGATTCGCCGAGCAATGCTTGTGTACATTGGATCCTCGTTACCCAACACATAAACCTTGAATGTGACGGGCAGTCAGACTTCGTCGCGTCTAGGGAGGCAGAATGCTTACCATTTTGGCTACCAGTCCTCCCATGCTATGGGCTACCAATACAATAGGCGTCTAAGTCATTCACAGTCAGCAAGTAGGGACCAGAGATTGAAGATCGGCAACGCACTTCGGGATCCTTGCGAAGAACGGGAGAGCTGTGCAAGTCGGCCAACAACGCTTGCCCAAAGTCTTGAATACCCAAGTGACCCTGCTTCTTTGTTGTCCAATCCGAGTTGTACCCGTAACTGTGCAATCGGACATGTTCGAAGCCAGCCTCGTTTGGTAGCCATTCCTTGGGCCAGAACAAACCGGGCTCGGCCGAGTGGCTCCAGGTCTTCTTCGATCCCCCGAGCAAGCCATGTATCTAGTCCTGTGTGAGAAGAAGTCCGAGAACGTATTGACAATATCAAGAGTTGGGCACATACAAAAACGAAGTCAAAGCGGCATCGGGCGGCTCATGAAGTAGGGTCAGACCCAAAGGTCCTCTCAGGTCGGCACTGCTTTGAATTTGGGTCTCACATGAACCTACACGCCAGTGTCGAAGTCGTTTCTGAATCGTTCCACCGGATATGCTGCCATTTTGATACTGCTGTCTTTCATTTGTGCAGACCTGCTGGGACTGAGGAGAGGCGGGCGAGGTAGACGAGGAGGACGCAGTTGCCTGGACCTAGATGTAAGTACAGGCGTCCGATATCTTAGTGGCCCCTCCGATATACAATCCAGTAGACCTCTCCTTAGGCAAGGTATCGAAATATATACTTACCATGTTATTGTCAGGTGTTGAGAAGTCTCCAGACAGTATTGTAGCAACTGGAATTTCAGTTATACTCGGGTGAGTTCTTCCACGTTCCAGGCACAAGAACTCGCTGACGCGATGTAGTCCTCCTGGCTCTGTCGTACAGAGTGGGCCAGATATTATGTGTCGTCCGTTCCTCAACCGTCAACCACCCATATGATCTCTGCACAGTGGATGTCACCTGGGGCTTACCTGCGATACACTGGTGTCACGCAACGGAAACATGGTAAGATGTGAGACACTCTAGGGCGATGGTCTTTCGAGAGTCACGGCCCACCCGGGTTAGCTGCAGCTTTCGTCCAACACTGGCAGGTGGAAACTTATCCCTGTGGAATAGCCTTGATACACATTTTGGTCCTCTGTGGATGTCGAGTATGATTATGTTCCATGCGGAAAATAAAGTGTATACCAGGCTGGTCCATATCCTCGTGTATGTAACGACGAGTCGAGCACCTCTCCTGCGCCGAAGCAACATAGGGGTAGCTACATGGTACAGAGTATAGAACTGACTTCCTGCTTGTACATCTACGCAACGCTATGCCTATAAATTCTGCGAAACAAAGGAGTTGGAATAAACACACGCCTGTTGTTGATCTGCACAGCTCGTGATAATGCCTCAGAGCACTCGCAAACACTTCATGCTACCCAACTACAGATCCTACGAGGACATCATTGGCAGTAGGAATATGATACTAGGCATTATTTCAGCCGGATAGGACGCATCCCCCTGACAATCTATATCCGTTCTCTCTGATATGGGGCGAATATATTCCACCTGGTGAAATATGAAAAAGTGATTGCTTCTTGCGAACAAGCTTTTCTAACACTATATTCGATTTCATCACATTTTTTATGATTTCGGGTTTGTTTAGATACGAGGTCCAACAAGTTAAAAGCCTACAGGTTCGGCGAAGAAAGGGAGAAGTACATCACACATCATGGCGCCACAGCATCATGTCCTTGTCAGGATTCAAGAGCCTGGACTACCCGAGCCCAGTCTGCAGAACCAAAAGCACCAGGCACCTCACCGTCAAACAGGCTTGCAAGCACGATGCGGTCCGACTGTTCGCCTTCCCACGGCTCCCGGCCATGCTGTGCTATAATATTGTCGTAGACGAGCACGTCGCCTCGCTGCCACTTGTGAAGCACCCGGATCTCATCCGTGATCTTGGCAAGATGTGCAAGGTACTTCTCCGGAATGGGCGTGCCGTCGCCATAAAGTTGTCGCGTGATGTTGACAGAACCGCCGTGTTTACCCTGGGTCCGCTTATAGTAAGACGCGAGTCCGGTGAAGAGGGTGGGCAGATTTGTCCCCGGCTGCGTGCGGATGACGGGTAGCCGGTGAGCCAAGACGATGCCGTCGTCGGTCCACTCCCACGTCGTGTACTCGCCTCTACCGTAGCGCTTGATCTGGGCCTCGATCTTTGCCCTCTTTGTGGCCTCGTCGTCGCCGTCCTCAATTTCCTTTCCGAAGGCCTGCTTCAGCGTCGAGCCGCCCGCGTACTGCTTGCCGTACTTGTAGGTGACCTGGCTCAGGATCCCCTTTCCGGCAAGCTCGTCGATGAACTCTGGGATCTCCTGCTGGGCGCGGTGAAATAGCTCCAACGACGATGAGATGGGTGTTTCGCCTCCCTTTTCGGGAACCTTGTGACCGTAGAAGAAGATATACTCCGGAGCGTGTGGGACTTGCGGCGACTCGTTGTGGCTGTAGATCAGCACCTCTTTCGGCGCCTCGTTGGCCGGGGCGACGTTAGGAGCAAGCACCGGTCTCTCGACGACTATGCCAATGATCTCGTGAGGTTTATAGCCGAACGCATGGGCGAACCGGCTGAAGTCCTCGGCATTGTGGATCGGCAGGCCCCTGAAGAGGAGAGTGCCGTGGCGAGCTAGCTTCTTCGTCAAGATGCCGTCTTGAGCCTGGAGCGACTTGATCGTCTCCACGACAGTGTCGAGATCAACCTCGCCATGGGCCGAGGGGTGCAGCGCTAAGGGAGCGACTGTTCCAGGGGGATGCGGCGGCCCTAGAGTACGTTGATTGCTGGATGGTAGGTCGAACGCTTCGAATACAAGCGCTGGAGTCGCACCGTCACCAACACTGCGTATAACATCTTCACGAGGTCTCACAGCTGTCGCCATATTTATTGATAATTATTGAGGAGATAAGAGATGCACGGCGCGTGTGGGGGCTTTTGGTCGTACTCGTCCTTCCCGGACGGATTGGTTTCGAGGTTCAGTATAAGTACAACGCAGGTGGGGAAATGTGAGGCCGACAGGAACAATTGTGCGAATGATGCTAAGATGGCGCCACCAGGGAACGGTGCTCAGAAGGATTCGCCCAAGCCCGTCGCCGTGGTCTTTGGCAGATTTGTGACAAGGCGCTATTTAATGCTCAAGAGCTATTGCACGTGTCATATTCTCGCCCTAATGCAGAAGTTGCACGATTACGGTGCGAAAAACATGAGGAGGAATGGGTTCTGTAAATACCCTTGACGTATCACCGCATTGCCGCTCCTAGACTTGGCCTTGATGTTCACCGCGCATTACAGAGGGCTGGGCCTGTCACACGTTAGTAGTTAGTACAGCTCAAGGCCGGCATGTTTATTACCGAACACTAGACTTAGAGGAAGATAGTTGAAAGCAGGTGATCTCGCGCCACGGTTATAGCATCTTGCGTGCTTGAATTCATGAGAAAGAGGTGGCCAGGATAGACTCGATCCCATGGTCAATGCCCTTTTTAAGATAATAAGACTCATAGACTCATGAAGAGGTCCCCCCTCGGTCACCACTTCACCATCTGGCATCTAACCAACTTCCAGAAGGGGTCCTACCGTAGACACTTTGCATCACCTCTTCAAAGGAGACTCATTTACAGTGTCTGAGACTGCGCGGGCTCCTTACCAAGACAAAAATGTCATCACCTGCCGGCGAGAAAGCCGGCCTCGAGGAGCATGCATTCAGCACGGATGAGACGGGTGGTCGGTCCATAGTACCAAGAGCTCGCTCCTCCTTCTACCGGTCCACGCTCTTCCAGATCCTCGTCGTCGGAACGTGCGCATTCTGTGCTCCGGGAATATGGAGTGCCATGAACGGTCTCGGCGTCGGTGGCTCCCAGAGCCCAGATCTCGTCAACACCGCCAACGCCCTGCTGTACGCCTTCATGACGGTAACATGTTTTGCCGGCCCGTGGCTGACGAATCTCATCGGCTTCCGCTGGACGCTGGCCATCGGATCGCTTGGGTACCCGCTTTATGCCGCCGGGCTGTACGTTAACAACCGCTTCGGCGACACCTGGTTCGTGTACTTCGGCTCTGTCGCCTGCGGCATCACGGCAGGCTTCTTTTGGAGTGTTGAGGGCGCCATCGCTACGGGGTACCCCGAGCAGCACAAGAGGGGCCGATACGTCGCTACGTGGTTCACGTTCCGCAACTTCGGGAACATCATCGGTGGAGCCATCTCTCTAGGCATCAACCATAGTGTCAACAAGCGGGGTAAGGTTGGATACCAGACCTACCTGGGGTTTATCGCCATCCAGTGCCTGGGCTTCTTCTTTGGCTTGTTTCTCTCCAATCCCGAGAAGGTACAGCGGAGCGACGGCACGCGCATCGAGGCACCCCGGGGCACGGAATGGAAGGCCGAAGCCAGAGCGATGTGGAAGCTAGGCCGGAGCAAGCCCATCCTCCTGTTGTCTCCTCTTTTCTGGTATTTCGGCTGGATCCAGGCGTACCCCGGCACCTACCTCGCGACGTACTTCACAGTCCGCTCGCGAGCCTTGGGAAGCTTCCTGTCCGCCGTCGTCGGAACGCTGGCGACCTGGCTGGCGGGTGTGCTGGTCGACGTCCCCTGGGCGAAAAGGCGACAGACACGCGCCATCGCGACCTTTGCCTTGATCGCCGCGATGAACAGTGCCACGTGGATCTGGGCCGTCTATATCCAGAACGAGTACCGCCACACCAAGCCCGTACTGGACTGGGCCGACCAGAAGGCATTCGGGCGCGGCTTCGGCATCTACATGTTCGAGCGGATCAGCCTGGGCATGGTGGAGAACTACATATATTGGTGCATCGGAAATCTGTCCGACTCTCCTGGCGACCAGATCCGCTACAGCTCTCTGCTGCGAGGCATCGAGACCGCCGCTGTGGCGGTCGGCTTTGGTGTGCAAGCAGTTCCGACCGCACTGATCGCCACGGCCAGCATAAACCTAGGACTGTGGTTTACTGCGCTGCCATTCAGCTACTACGCTACAGTGCAGGTCGTGCAAAAGTTCAATAAGCTTGATGAGTCTCGGCAGAATGTCCTCGGGTCTGGTGGACAAACGCCAGTCGAGGGCCCCTTGAAGACGGAAAGCAGCTGAAAAGGCACCGTGATGATGACTTGGTTTCTCGAGCAGGTCATCGCTTAGGACTAGTTAGACGAATAGTTTCCCCTACTAGACTTTGAAATGAGGCACAAGCCTTGACTTAGAGTTTCCGCTGCACTAGAAATTGCCTTGGTACATATACTATGTGACGCGGTTGTAGTGCGCCCATGGCGCGGCAATGGTGGGTGCCGGGATAGCTTTCTCTTTCATAGCCCTGATCCCTAGTCCTTATAGCAGCTGCCGAATCCTGAAGGCGTCCATCGAGGCGGACACGATTCGCACCATCATCTACACCTGTTTTGCGACTGCCAGTCTCTGCCCGCTCGAGGAGTTGAAGTACAAAGCTGCCTCTTTATTTGCCCCATCGCCAGTCTTTCTCAGCATATGCCAAGTGTCTTACCCTGTCCTTTCCATTGACTATCTTCTGCTCATCTCGCGATAGGAAAGAAGTTGACAGGTTCTAGACTCAATCGAAAGAAAGGGGCTCGAGATAAGCGAAGTCTGGCATCTATGGTGAAAAAGTGTACAAGATCTCTCCGCTCGAGAAGGAAAGTTTCAGCTCCTTTTAGCGGAAGGATTTGTTTGCGACTTCGGCAGAGTCTTAAGAACTACATGTCACTGCTTTTATCTACTTTGCTAAAGCCCTCCATCATGCTCGTCAAGGTGATCATCTTAGACTGTCACTGCAAGAGCCAATGAGACCTAGACATGTCACTATTCGCCCCCAAGTGAGTACAAATCGTTAGTACGTTGCGTCTGTGTCTTGTGTCTCTATGCCGGCAGTATCTCCTACCAACGATATCAAGAAGCAGCGATCCTCATTCTAAGGCCCCAAGCCCTCTAACGCCGGCTTTCTAATCTCCAAATGACCCTCTATCCTCGACCTATAACCCTTCTCAAAACAGTTGCTGTATCCCACCGTAACGAAACCAGACTTTGAGATGAAGCAGAAACAGAGAGCCAGAACAGCACGAACAAGACCGCGAGACTATCACCCCCAGTGGAAACAGACTTTGTGACACGATGCCCTATATTGAATCTCCTTCGCGCCATCAACGAAAATAATGCAATGCATTTGTTCAATTAGCCGCGTCGCCCAATCCAAGGCTGCTCAGCGTCTCGCCGCTGCTTCCGCGGCTCTCTGCCGAGCTTGTCTTATAGCTTGCGCTTGCTCCCAGGAGGCTTGCATCTTCGGAGCAAGGAGCTGAAGGCGCGCCTGCGTCGCGGCATCCTGTGGGGCCCTCAGTCCTATCTTCCGGTGATTCTTCAGCCACTCGTCCTCGTCCATCAGAGTCAAGAAGTAGGGGTTGCTGTACGTTGGATTCACGAATAAGCCGTCCTCGGCGGGGACGGGGATGCGATACTGCTCCGCGTGCATGCCGGCTACGATATCGGCTAGCCTGTTCACTAGATACGGGTGCACCGTTGATATGAAATCGTGGATCGTGAGGAAACTGCCCGTCGCCCTCACGACTATCTTCGTGCCCTTGTTCACCGGTCGTTCCGAACCGCAGCATGCCTCCAGAAGTCGCTCTGTCTCCTCCTCGTACGATGTCACACCCTTTCTCTCTTCGCCGGGGCCAGGAAGGGGACCGAAACGAGTCGTTGCCGGGTTGTAATCCCCTTCCCTCACGTGAAAAAGGTGCTGCTGGAGCCAATGGCTCATCCACTCGTCGAGCGGGTCGACCCAGATAGTGACGGAGTTTGGGCGTGGTATATGGCGACTGAGAGAAGGGATGCCATCTCTCCACCCCATCCCCATCGAGACCGTGGTAGTACGGTTCAAAAACTGCATTGGCCGGGTCAATCCTGGGATGCTCCATGACAGTTATTGCCGTCGTGAGTGGGCCGTTGAGTCGCCACCGAATGCGGTAGGCTTCCTCGCTTAAGCGGACCGGGCCAGATTTCCGCTGTTCTTCGTATGAGAGCAGCTGGGCCGGGTTTCCGTTCTCGCCGGCGCCTCCAGCGCTTGCAGACTGGGTTTTGGCCATGCTCAAGTGTCCTGAAAAGTGTGCATCGACGTGTGTGTCGATTTGGAAGTTTGCGTCAAATACCTAAGGCGATGAGATGTGGATTTTGTGTCTGGATCCAGGAGCAACTCTCATTGACCTTGAGCGATGTAACTGCCAGGGAGGGATAAGTAACAGCTGGTGGGTCCACTACTGCAGTAACCAGGAGTATTGACTGTAGGTATTGTTCAATAGTGCCACGGCCCTTGAGCGCCCATCTACCTTGTATGTTATGACTGTACACAGTAAGTCCAAGCGCGCAGAAGTTTTCCAGCCGTTGTAACCTTGTCTTCAGGAACAGATGATCAAGATCTCTTGGCAAACAGTGTCATGTTTGTATTTCGTTTCGTCAAGAATTTCCGGACTTTCGCAAAGTCCCCTATCGTTTCGCACATCATGTTAGATCCATCATACTGCGGTATTCTAGATTTTGTCGTCGTTGCCAACTTGTGAACTTACAATGCTTATGTCGGCAGGTTGGGCCGGCTCGGAGTAACTTGCCAGTCTGGAACAATGACCCATAGCTCGCCCAGAGCACGCATACTGTAGAAACGTCTTGCTCAGTGCATATAATTGATACAAATCTAGTCGTAACAGACAGTATATAGGCTGCATGATATGGACCATGTCCGCCACGAACACAAAAGTCCAAGTCTCCAAGATCGAAAGAGTAGCATCCAAACTACGGAATTCTATTCCTAGGTGTCACACACGCAGAGGGCAGTAACCGTGATTGCAAGTCCGCAAAGGCTGGTGTGGCTTCCATCTATACCAGGTGCAGGCTTGGCGGGAGTGTTGAGTACTGACGGTGCCTCGATGGCCTGGCCATACAAGTCGCAGGTGCATGGACCCCGCTGGCAGTAGGCGTACCGGCAGCAGAAGGCACACAAGCCCGCGTGGCCACCGGTGCCAGAACCCTCCACTCACGCGGGAGGTGTGGAGGTGCTGATGCCGGATCTGAGTGTGCTGATAGGGGCGCTGGAGCTGGAGAGGCCGGTAATAGCACCGATACTACTACCGGCAGTGGTGCGGCTGTTGCTGACAGTGCTTGATGACGTCGACCAATCAGGGTCATCAAGCCAAGGCCAGCGACAGTTGCCGGACTGACAAACCGTCGCTCCACAATAGTCGGCACCGGTGCCGCACTCGCCTCGAAGACTGCAGCAGTCGCACCATTTACCGGCACACAAACGGTCGCCGTGAAGTGAGCCGCACGTCCCGTCTGTACTGTACAATATGTCACCTCCTCCTGGGCAGGCACCTTCGAAGCAGGTCCCTGGAGCACAGTCTTCTCTACGACGCGTCAGTGCCCACGACTACGTCCTTTTGTGCCCCTGCCATTTGGAGGCCCTTTTCCCGGAGATAATGAAGGATGAGGAAAACCATGACTTACTCCGTGTCTCCGCAGGTAAAGGTCTCGGCGTTGCAACACTGGGCAGCAGTTCCCAAGCAGGTGGCATTGTTGTGTTGAGGGCCACAGAAGCCATCAGTGGATCGTAAGGGCTCAATAACTGTGTTCGTCAGGCGCAATGCCAGGTTAGGTACGGATCATTAGGTAAGGGCGGCGCGGATGCCTTCAGACATAGAAGTGCGACTTACATCCATCAACGCAATATAAAGCATTCCCCTCAATGTTTGAGCAGTCAGGGAGTAGGAAGGGATTCAGGACAAGGAACTCTGAGATACTCAGGGCCCAACGATCGGCCAACTTCTTGCATGAGTGATAGTTCGCATTAATTCCTGTGTGGTCGTGGAAGCGGCAGTTGACATCTCCAGGCTGGATGGCGGCCTCGTTTCCGTCCATGCTCGGGGACGTGGGAAGCAACACAGCTGCTGCGGGCGCGCCATCCCGGCGCACTGGCATTGGATCACTCCATGTTATGGGTTGGCACTCATCTTCTGCGAGGATGGTTTGAGCCAAGACAGCAAGAGTCAAGAAAAGGGCAACAGTGGAAAACATGATGCCGGCCCAAATGAGGACCAGTAAAGCGAGCAAAGCGAGGGTGGAAATTTGGAAACGGACTGATCGAGGAGTGCCCGAGCATGCACTTGCTTCACTCCCCAGTTGTTTATGTGCGGCTTGAGTGATTCAGGTAATAAAAATTCAGCATCATTCGACGGCCTATCAAGATTGGTAAAAGAAGATGGTTTGGTGGTATTCCAATCACCATGCAAATCTGTTGTAACGATGCTAAGACTTCTTCGGCCCGGTCCGAGTCCGTAATTAGCAACCTGGAAAGGTATCTTTTATTTCCTTTTAGCTGCACTCGCAATAGATAGACTTCGAGACATATGATTGGTGGGGAACTGGTTAGTCAGCAGCTCGGGGGAGCCCGGACTGGCGGCAAGCTAGCATCAAGCTCCCCTCAGCATACCAAGTTCATCATTCGGTAATGAGTACCAATTGCTCCCAACCAACTTTACGAGCCGGTCAAGATCAACTTACTCAGGACAAAACCATCAATGACGTCAGTTCGACCAACGCTTACAACCGTGGCTCAGCATCTCGCCGGCAGTGCTCAGTCATGGCACGGCAAGGTTAGCCCTGACGGTCCCTTCAAGCCTGAGCCCGGGCGCTATCGTCTATATATTGGTAAGTACAACCCTAATTTTAGTCCAATATAAATTATCCTCGAACTTATTCAATGCTCAAGCTGACTTCTTGAACCAGGCCTATTCTGTCCCTTCGCTCACCGCGCCAATCTTGTCCGGCATCTCAAGGGTCTGCAGGACATCATTCCCGTGACTGTGGTCAAGCCATACCCAAAAGGCGACGACAAGGGATGGCCAGGCTGGCAGTTTCCCACCTCGGCGAGCGAGTATCCTGGCGCCAATCCAGACCCGCTGTTCCACGCCAAGTACCTGCACGAGCTCTACTTCAAGGCTGACCCTGAGTACAAGGGACGTTACTCCGTGCCTGTCCTGTGGGACACGGAGACCAACACCATCGTCAACAACGAGTCCGCTGAACTGCTGCGGGACCTGCAGACGGGCTTCAACTCCATCCTCCCCGAGGCAGACGCGCAGGTTACGCTCTACCCCGAGCACCTGAGAGCCAAGATAGACGAGATCAGCGAGTGGATGCAGCGCGACCTCAACACCGGCGTGTATAAGGCCGGCTTCGCGCGGACGCAGGAGGACTACGACAGGAACGTGCCCGTCGTCTTTGCGGCGCTCAACAAGCTGGAGGGCCTTATCCGCGCCAACGGCGGACCGTACATCCTCGGGGAGGAGCTGACGGAGCTCGACGTCCGCGCGTATGCCACGGTGGTGCGGTTCGATGTCGTCTACGTGCAGCACTTCAAGTGCAACCTCGGCACTATCCGCCACGACTACCCGCAGGTCAACAACTGGCTGAAGAACCTGTACTGGAACGTCGAGGGGTTTAAAGAGACGACGGATTTCAGGCACATCAAGGAGAATTACACAAAGAGCCACATCGATATCAATCCGCTTGCTATTACGCCTATGGGTCCGTGGCCGGACGTGGAGGAGGGGTGGGAGAGGGATCTGAGCAAGGTACCGGTCGGGGGCGTCAAGATGCCGCGGGTATTGGAGTTGGAGGGGAAGATAGTCTGACGACATAGTGAATGTAGTGGAATTGAGCATGGTGGCTGGTATTCTGGTAGTGGAAGATCAAAACGATCATTTGCACAGGAGGAGGATACGAATGTGAGATGAGCTGGTATTAGGTCAAGACTTCTTAGACTTAGGTCTGGATGCTAAAGCAGATGTAGGAATTTCTTCTACCGTTCAGCTGTCTATTCTAATAGAAGGTTAAGGGCCAGCCTACAGCTCCTTGAATTGACTTAGCCGGGTCCCGAGTGGATGACGCTGAATGATAGAACTTATTTGACTTGGGGCTTGATAGGATAAGGAACAAAATAAAAGGGGCATCTTTGTTCGCTTGAGAGCACGAAGATTGCAGTCGATCTGAATGAATGCCGAGAAAGGGGTTCTTGCAATTGCCTTACTACCTACCTACCTAGTGTCAAGAACGTGCTTAAGCCTCGGTGGTGCGCAATTGTATTAACCGGAGCCATTTGCAGCATCGCGCGTGGCGTGGCGAGTTGGGCATCTGTTGCTATAATATGTGCGCAATGGAGAGTTTCAAAATCAACGAAATAAAGGTGTCAACCTTGGAATAATGGCAATCATACAGCAGTAGTCACGTGCTGTCTACTCAGGCCACCATCGTGGAAAATGACCAACGACTGGATGTCTAGAGTTTAGACAGGCGAGCCCCTTCGTAAAGGGTGGGTGGCGCAAAGCGGCTGAATTTCAAGTCTTGAGTTGTATCACACATACATCGACCAAAACTCTTGTGAGTGGTGGCCCCCTTCTTAAAGCAAGGCCTGCAACCGGACGGCCAGCTCAGCAACGTTAGGCAGCAATCGTAGAGCCTGACCCGTTCTCGAAACCACGTCCAGGGCTGTAATCTATTTCCCTTTAACCACAGCGTATGCAACTCCGTGCTGTGGATGCGAACTCGAACACATCTCTGACTCTCTCACGCCGCAATTTGAGCTCAGCATTGTCGTCCCACCTCGTACCCCCGCAATGGACCCGCTTTCCGTGACCGCTAGCGTTGCCGGCATCATATCGCTGGGCATTCAAGCAACGACATCCCTTGTTAACTTCTATTCGGCATACAAGAACCAGAAATCCGACGTCGCCTACACCCTTAAAAGACTGGATAAACTTCTTGCAGTGCTCGACACCCTGGAAAATGAATTGGCGCATCGCAAGTTCCGTGACGACGAGCAGGATCTGCTTAAGAATGTCGAAGCCTCCATCCAGGGCTGCCATAGTTGTATTGAGGAGCTCCAGAACGAGACAGTCAAGCTTCAGAGCAAGTCAACTGCTGCCCTTCGTGCGGCTGCTTTGACTACTGCTTACAAAGTAATGTATCCGTTCCGCCAGAGTACTTTGCAGAAGCTGGACGAGGACATTGACGAAACGGTCTTGCATCTGTCCCTCGCCCTGCAGCTACTACATCAAAAGGATGTTAGCCGCGTTCAGGACGACGTCGAGCACAGCAAGGCACTACTTGACCTGATAAGAGCCGACCAGGTTTCTTCTGACATCCGCGCATGGCTGAGGGCTCCAGATGCCGCCATCAATTATAATGACGCCTGCAAGAAGAGGTACCGGGAGACAGGACTCTGGTTCGTCAAAGGGGTCTCGTTCTCTGATTGGCTTATTCAGCCTAATTCCTTCCTATGGCTCAATGGCTTTGCCGGGTGCGGCAAGTCCGTCTTATGCTCGACGACGATACAGTTCGTCCTTCGCCATCGGAGATTCAATCCTCGCGTTGGCATCGCATTCTTCTTCTTCACTTTCAATGACGTCTCTAAGCAGGATGCGTCGGCGATGCTTCGCACACTCATCTTGCAACTGTCGGGCCAGTTGAATGACGGCCATAAGCTTCTTTCGCGGTTGCATGAGAGCTACCGCCATGCTATGCCGCCAGACGAGGCCCTCATGGGCTGTCTCCGTCAACTTGTACGAGCTTTCGACGATACATACGTCATACTCGATGCACTAGACGAAAGCCCTCGAGATGGGCACCGGCTTGACGTGCTACAAGCCCTGTCGGACATGCGGGCGTGGTCAGCGCCTGGTCTTCATCTTCTCGTCACGAGCCGCGATGAGCCGGATATTAGAGAAGAGCTCGACGCACCACAGGACAAGATTATCTCGCTAAAGAATACTTCCGTTGACACCGATATTGCGGCGTTTGTCTCTGGTCATCTTAGAGAGAACCGGCGCCTTCGGAAATGGAAGGACTGCTATGACCGGATCGAGTCCGTGCTCACTGACCGTGCCAAAGGAGTGTAAGTTCACGTCTTTGGACCAAATGGTGGTTTAGTTCTAACAAGACAGGTTTCGCTGGGTGGATTGCCAGTTCAAAGCCCTGGAATCTTGTCCGCGATGCGAGGACCTACTCGAGCAGTTGCTTGAGTCGCTACCTCATTCGCTAGATGAGACATATGAACGGATGCTTTCAAATATTGACCCAAGTTTTGAGGAATATGCTCGGCGGATATTGACTCTTCTCTGCTGCGCCACGAGGCCCCTGACAATGCCGGAGCTCATTGAGGCGACGGCTATGGAACTCGGTGTTTCTCCAAGACTAAACCCAAAGCGAAGGCTCGAAGACCTCGAGGCAATCCATCAAGTCTGTCCCGGGTTCATTGAAGTCGAAGTCAATCGCGTCTCCATATCTGAAGCGAATAGCGAAGACGAATCGGATAGCGTTATTGACGAATTGGAGGCCAAAGACGAATCAGAGACCGAAGCCGAACGGGAGACCGACGCCAAATGGCAGTCAAACAACGGATGGACAACTGTGACAACTGTGCGCATCGCTCATTTTTCAGTCCAGGAGTATCTAGAGTCAGAACGGATACGTGACATACCTCAGCGTAGGGCTGCAACTTTCAGTGTACAGAGCCTGAATGCTCACGCTGAGATAGCATGTATATGTCTGACATACCTGCTGGAGCCTGCAATATACCTATCGAGCAATCCGCAAGATTATCCACTCCTGCATTATGCCGCCAACAACTGGTCCACACATTATCACAACGGAGACAAAACTCTATATCAAGTCGAGGCTCAGACGCTCCGGCTGTTTGAAAACGTGGCGGGTGAACTGATAACCTGGCTGCGAAACTTTGATGGCTATACTGGATGAGGAGGCGGATCTTTTACTGTGTCGTCACCTCTCTATTATGCTTCGCTCCTCGGACTTGACTCGGTCGTGTCTGAGCTACTCTGCGAAGACCCATCATATCGGCCTGCTCCTGGGCCAATGTTTTCTCGCGTCTCTCAGCTAGTGAACGAACCAGGTGGGCATTATGGCAATGCTCTGCACGTGGCTTCATTTGAAGGTCACGAGGCAGTAGTTCGGCTACTCCTCGACAAAGGAGCTGATACCAGCGCACAACACAAATCTTCCTGAGCTGCTCTACTTCTGGCTTCAGCCAGAGGCCACGAGGCAGTAGTTCGGCTGCTCCTCGACAAGGGGGCTAATATTAACGCAGACTGCTGGGACGGCGAGTACAGAAATGCTCTACACGTGGCTATATTCCACCGTGAGGAGGCAGTTGTTCGGCTGCTCATCGATAAGGGGGTTGACATTGACGCAGACTGCGGAGAGCACGGAACTGCTCTATGCGCGGCTTCAGCCAGAGGCAAGGAGGCAGTGGTTCGGCTGCTCATCGATAAGGGGGCTGATATTAACGCAGAATGCGGAGACTACGGAACTGCCCTACAAGTGGCTTTAGCCAAAGGCAATAAGACAGCGGTTAGGCTACTCCTTGACAAGGGGGCTAATATTAACGCCGAATGCGGAAAGTACGGAACTGCTCTACAAGCAGCTTCACTTGAAGGCGACGAGGCGGTAGTTCAGCTACTCCTCGATAAGGGGGCTGATATTAACGTTAAATGCGGAATGTACGGAACTGCTCTGCAAGCAGCCTCATATTCAGGCCGCGAGACGGTAGTTCGGCTACTCCTCGACAAAGGGGCTGATACCAACGCGAGAGGCGGCAAATATGGATCAGCTTTAGCAGCGGCTTCAATTAATGGTCACGAACCAGGCCACAAAGCAGTAGTTCAGCTGCTCCTCGCTAGCGGTGCTAAATGTTATGCAGATGAAAGGGGCTGTCAGGTCTAGAGAGATGCTTGGCGAATGGAGTTCTTGCTCTGGTTTTCCAGGGTTGTGGCCTGGAATATAATAATTATCATTTAACTTTGATAGACTGGATTTTGTGTTTTGGGGTTGATGTCTCGAACAAGTATGACTGCTAGAAACGCTCAGCTGGCAAGCTAGCACTTGGAGCCTGCAATAATGTTTATTTCTGTCATTTTTAAGACCTTGGAGTGTGATTTTAATTATGGTTCTGTGCGTTGGTGTGAATTTGTGTATACGCGCTGAGATTCGAAGTCTGAAAAGTCTGTAGTCCTTTGCATGGGGGCTTGATACACACCACTGGCCGGAGATACCCTTCATGGCACCCTGTTGCGGCAGTCGCTAAGACTGTGATCTCTCCTGACCTGGATTTTAGCTTTATCACAAGCTACGTCTCTGCCACAGTTAGAACAGTCCCAATCATAAGTACCTCCCCTAGGACCGGATGTTTCCAGAACCATGCCTTAAATATGCTGAAATATGCAGTTCGCAGGCCAGATGAAGAAGCGTCCGGACTAGGAAGTGGGCCTGAAGAAGGGCAAGAACCCCGATTCGAAAGAATGTTCTGAATTGGCCAAATTCTAGTTTATGAAACGAGTGCTAGATGTGAATATGCAGTACGTTTTCAACTTTCTGTTTCCAAGCTGACTGCCGGTATCATGTGCCTCGCTCATGCTGACGTTATTTATTGCCTTTAATGGGAGAGCGACCAGATGATCCAGCATCTGGCCGATACGTCACTGGCCGGCAGGGCCGCAGTGAGTTGCCAGCGCTCCCTCAGACGCGAACGCCTCCGCCTGCGTTTCTTCAACGACGTCAAACTAATGGGCCCTGTTTCCTCAGCTGAGCAGCTGAAACATTGGCCGCTACCGGAGGAGACCTGCCTCTGTTAGTCGTGTCGCGGTTCTGGAGGAAGAGGAGCTGGAGCACTTCGCCGGCGTTGGACGGAAACTGGAATGACTCGGGTTAGTTACGGGATGCGAAGTTCTCGTAACCCTGCTTCCCGTTGTCTTCGAATACCAGAGCTTCAAGTGCGGCGAAATTTACAACCTTGTCGAAGTTGGTGAAGTCCCGGATTTCTGCAGCCAACTGCACGACAGCAAGAACAGCGGCGATGGCAAATACGAGTTTTGTCATTTTAAAACCTTGCGGCGGACACGTTGTGTATGTGTTGCCTGATAAGGTAGATACATGGCTTTGCCTCTGACATTCCAGACGAAGTTGTGTGCATTCCCTTCTTACATATATGGTGCCCGCTTCGTCTGGAACTCAACGACTCTGGGTGATGGTTTACTGTATTTTTCAAACAGCTTACGCACCAGAGGAGAGGGCTTGTGCAATGAGCCCATGACGTCGAATGTGTGCACGATCTGGCTTACCAAGACTTTACATATCCAGTGTCCGACAGTCTTTCCGCGGCCAGAGGCACATACACATTCATCACGAAACGATCTAACTTGCATGTGTGGATCGTATATGATGTGAGATCTAGAATGGTTAATAATTGAGGTTACACAGCTGTAAAGATTGTCGGGTGTGAGACTACATCTGGTGCCTCGTACCAGTACCTCTCTCGTGAGTGACTCTTCAGTCCGAGTCTTTCTAGACGATGACGGAAGACTCAACGATCTTATTAATCGCTCACGGGAATTCTCTGTTGCCGTAACGTCCATGATACTCCGAGACTCCCAGAAGCTGACCTGTCAAATCTTCTACAGCTGGTAAGATACAAGCGATGTGCATTGAGTTGCAGTGCTGATGTCCGCAAAATGAGTCCTAGAAGCTTGCATGAGGCGAAGTAAGACCATAACTATGAGCATCCGACAAAACATGTAGCGCCCGGCCAGGTGGCAGGTAGCAGAGAAAGCCTTGCTTCTCTATGCGAAGCTGTATTTACGAGCCATCCTTGCCGCAGGCAACCATTGCGTGTAGGCCATGAACTGGTTCCATTGTTGATTTCATGGCAGCCTCCGCAGCGAGGCTAATCTGCTACCTTCTCATTCAACATGGTGATTCATTATCTTGGAACCAGGATACAATACGGTCACTTCTGAAAATACGGATAGGGGGTTCTGACAGCATTGACCTCGGCAATGCTTTTGGCTGGGACAGCATAATGCAGCCCAAGGTGACCCTGTGCAGTATTAGTTTTTGATACCATGCATTAGGCGTCGCGAATTATAGAGTTGGCAATCCTCATTCACTATTTGGGACTGTAGATGGAGTGTTGTCATCATTGCCACTATGAACTAACTTTTTCCAAGTCACATTCACTTCGGAAACGGTAATGCAGCACAATCTATGGGGTCTAACTCTAAACTCCACACGCAAAGCACTGTATGGGAATGGTTAGAACAGAGAGCCAACCCAGTAAACTCAACAAGGCACCAGAACAGCGTTAACTTGAGTCAGTCGCCACGTCCTGGGACTAACACATGTCAGCAGTAAACATCAAACTTGGTTGCAGCGGACATACCTGATATCCCGCCTATCCGCACGTTCTCGCGGAGGCAACCGTTCGGCCGCTGCACTCGTGTCAGGCGGCGTCCTCTGGCGCGTGCGGTAGTTCGGCCCGACAGCAGGAGAGTCCGCGTTTGCCTCGGAATCATTGACGCCGACTTCAACAGGCCCGCTGCTTGCCACCGCTGTGAGGAGCGGGTTGCCATCCACGGTGTCGGCCTTGCGCTTCGTGCCCCGGAGCTGGTTCAGATGGGCGAAATACCCTTCAGGGACAGGTGTTGTATAGCAGCCCGTGAACACACCAACCTCAAACTCTTGCGTCTTGGGGTCTCGGGGCGAAAGCTCGGCACATGCCTCGACTAGATCCTTCAACTCTTGGTTGATGACCTCCTCTGCACCGATGTGCTTGGCAATGGCCTGTCTCGTGCCGTTGTACGCAATCAACTCCGCCTGCGAGGCGAGATCTATGCCATAGATGTGCGGATGGGTGATAGGGGGAGCACAGCTGCACATGAGGGCAGCGGCCTCGCGTGCCATAGCAACGATCTCCCAGCTAGTGGTTCTACGAACAAGACTATCGTCGATGAGCAGCACGCATTTGTCCTTGAATAGCTCATCGATGGTGCTCAGCTTCCGGCGGACGCTCTTCTGCCGCTTCCCTTGGTCAGGCAATATGAAGGTGCGCTGAAGGTAGCGCTTCTTCACGTAGGCTTAAACGTAAGGCTTGGAGAGATGCTCAGCGACAACTGCCGCCGAGGTAGTCGCTGTTTCCGGAATCGAAATCATTGCGTCAACCTCCTTGATCCCTTCCTCTCCAAGAATCTCTTTGATCTCCTCACCAAGCTTGTGCCCCATGTTTTGCCTGCTCCGATGCACGCTGATGCCGTCAATAACGGAATCTGGCCGCGCGAAGTAGACGCCGGGCACAACAGAGAGCGGGATGAGCACCAAGCCAAACAAGAGTAACACCTCCAAGAGAGACTGTCACTGTATATCCAAGTGCTTATCGAAGTAGATGGATGCCATGGCTCTGGCGGTAAAAGCGCGTCGTTATTTCTTCGCCGGGGTCTCGATCCGAAGTGGGTCAGTAAATTTGAAAGTTTTCGCCGAACCGGGCGAGTTAGGTTAAGCGAGCGAAGCTTAAATCAACGACATTTGGAGGTTCAATCACAGACCGCAACCGAGATGCTTTGACGGCTCCAGATCATCAAGGATGCTCCGACCAGAATGAGAAGTTGCTTGGATTGTCCAGCTCTTGGCTTCGGACATTCAGATCGTACTCTATCTTAGGCCTTGTTGGATCTGGACAATGCCGGGCAGTGTTCAAGTGAAAACTGCCAGGCGTTAGGATTTTTGAGGTACGTTGAATGCTAATCATCAAATGTTCCACTCAGATATATCTTTACCATGCCGCGACAAGTAGGGCAAATGCCGGAACGAGTCCGTAACCGGGTGTCGCGCCTGCGCCGAAAAGAGTGGAGATTCTTGTCGGGTGGCGACAAATACGCAACCCGGATGAGCGGCAGCACGCGACACCAGAACCCCGTCTTTTGTCTCCGCTTCAGTTCGTACTTGGGCTTCTACTGTAGATTTGTAATGACGACTTTGACATCTTATCCGTCCTGCATTCTTCACAGAAACTCAACAGTGTACTAATTGCCCAGTCTTTGCGCTGAAGAGGGGTATAACTCGTTCACAAACAGTTGGTCTCATATATAGCTTAACTTAACCGTCCCAAGGTCAATCTTTGGTCGTTTACCATCGAGTCTTTCGGCCTACAATTAATTTTATTGCACGAAACCATACTTTTACCCTCTTGAGATCGCATAATGTCATCTGAAGAAGAACAGTACTTCACCCCTTTCAAAGGCCACTCAACCCCACATATCTCAACCGGCCTTCCCTTTGACCAAGCCTGCCTGAAGCACGTGGTAGAGACATACGGCGCAAACAAAGTCTACCTCATCGTCTCCAACTCAATCAGCAAGACTGAAAACTTCACCAAGCTGCAGGCAGCGCTCAAGGATAAGCTCATCGGCATCCGCTACGGCATAAAACAGCACGTTCCCTGGACTGACGTCCTCGAGACAGCAAAGGAACTGCATTCCACCAAGGCCGATCTCCTCGTCACCCTTGGTGCCGGTTCACTCACGGACGGAGCGAAGGTCGCGGCATTAGCCGCAGCCAACGAAGCTTTCAACGAAGACGCACTGTCCAAACTGCATGCAGGAGCGAAGCCTGATCCGGCCAGCATCAAGGCCAACCCGGTCCCGATCGTGTGCATCCCCACTTCGCTATCGGGGGGCGAGTACACTCCTTTCGGCGGCGCCACCGACTTCCGCACACATCAAAAGTGCTCTTTCCAGCATGAGTCTATCGGGCCGTCCCTCATCATCCTTGACCCGGCGCTGTGCACCACCACGCCGCCCAAGGTGTGGCTGGCTTCTGGTATGCGCAGCGTAGACCACTGCGTCGAGGGGCTGACATCCGTTTTTTTCTCCCCCAAGTCCGACACACCGGCGGAGAAGCGACCGGAGGCAGAGAAGGCTTTCCTGGAGGGCCTGAGCCTCCTTCTGCCCGGGCTATTAACCACGAAACGCGACCCGTCTGACCAGGAAGCTCGCAGGCAAAGTCAACTAGGCGCTGTGGCTGCTATGCGCGGGCTGAAGTTCGGTGTGGCAATGGGCGCGAGCCACGCGATTGGACATCAGCTTGGCCCGCTGGGCGTCGGGCACGGCGAGACGAGCTGCGTCATGTTGCCCTCTGTTCTGCGGTGGAACCTCCACAGCAGCCAGGAGGATGGCTGGGTTCGAGAACGGCAAAGCCGTGTGCTGAGTGCGTTCTGGAGTGTCGAGTCAGTGGCGACTGCCTTGAGAAATCGCGGCCTGGACAGCGAGATGTCCTCCCTTGGTGATGTCGTCGAAGCGTATGTGAAGGAGCTGGATCTGCCGGGAAGTCTGAAGGCAGTTGGTGTCGGCAAAGACCAGTTTGACAAGCTTGCTGATAACTCGATGGAGGATGCCTGGATTCGAACCAACCCTGTGCCCATCGCCACCCCTCAGGAGGTTAACGTAATCCTGACGATGGCTGCTGGCGACAAACCGCACGCTGAACGGACAAAGTTGGTTCCGAGAGCTGAGTTGAGATCCAGACAGGTGGAGTGAAGGCTAGCCGTGTTATTCATAGTCAGACCAGCCTTTTCCTCTAAAACCGAGCGGATGTGTACTGCATACATACAGAAACGAGATGTCTAGGATGAGTGAGGATGTAAAGGTACGCAGCGAGCAGTTGTACTCAAAAACATACTTCTCGGTGTAGGCGATGCTTGATGTGGCTCGAGTGGCCAGTCATCACAAAGGATGTTCCTGGTTTCGAAAATAGCAATCCCTATGATGTTTTGCTTGAGCCTTAGACGCAGCCTTTGCTTTCTGATGCTCAAGAAACTCCTGGTACGGCTGCTTCGGTTTCTGCTTTTCGGCGTCTTCCCAGGCATTGTAGCCGACTTGTTCCCATATCCGCAGCTGGGCCATGAAGTTTCCGCTTGGCTCTATCCTGCGCTTGTCCTTAACGTGCTTCAGGACGGCGTCGAGGCTCTGCCTATGCTTGCGCATCAAGTAGGCGACTACTATAGTCGCTGACCGTGACTTCCCGGCCGTGCAGTGTACGAGGATGTTGCTTTCGGCGGAACGCGAGTGCTTGTCAATGAAGTCGCAGATGTCACCCAGCCGGGCCAAGATATCCTGTGTCGGCGAGTCGGCGCAGCAGACAAACATGTGGTTGGCCTGTGGCACCAGCTCGCGATTCGCAGGTCTGTTCCACAACTCAGACTCGTTGTTTGCGAGCGAAACAATAGCGGTGATATTATTGTTAGTCAGTGTAGACAACTGGGAAGAGCTCGCGAAATCGCCAATGTATAGGCCTGGTTCGATTTCCGAGATGGTTGGAATGTCTGTGGTGAGGAGCGGCATCTTGGCGGACCGAGATGGAGGGCAGAATGTTTCGCTACTCGGCCTTTAGAAATGTAATATAGCTGGAAATATCTTACGATATCCTCAAATGCACCGCAAATGCACCACGCAGGGCGAAATTGAACATTCACAAACAGACGACAGGGTCGTGCGAGGACGGTGTTGCGTTGCAGTACAAGAAAACGGCCAAATCAAGGAAGATGACGTCATGACTAGTAGACTTCTAGTGGGCCTACACTGGGTCTTTAGTGAGCGTACGCTGTACTTACTATCCGCCAAGAATATTATCCATTTGCGCGTGTGTAAATGGTATACTTTTCTGCGGGCGAACGTTTGCCAAGGGGCGGACATGGTACTTGGAAGTCTGTCCATATCTTCCTTCAACCACACCCATTGCCCGCTTCCCAATGTCACCCTTTTCGAGCTTCAATGAATAACATCTTTGCTGGCATGTGCTAGAGATAAATATCTACCTACCTTTCGGTCAGTTCCTGCTTCGCAAATTGTCCATATTCAACAATTGGGGACAACCGGAACGCAGGCTAGCATCTATGTTGTTGTTCAAAGTTATCATAGTTCCGCTGTCAGCAGGAAGAGATATATGTTAGTATGCGACCAGGATCTCCATAGATGAACTAATGTATGTGTCTAAGAGGACGCACCCTGGGTATGTCGTGGAGCCCAAAGGATGACCTGAAATTCTGCTTATAACAGCACATCCCCTATGAGCCGGTGAGCTGCCAAGTGTAACAGACCTCGTGATAGCTAGGTCTAGACGCTTGTACTACCCCTTACCTTTCATACAATCGCTTTCTCATATATACACACCTACCTCCATATAGTACTCAGCAATGTACAGAAATCCTCCCCTTGTTGTACAGGAACTAACGTTAGGACATCCCGAGAACTGTCCCGAGAACTTCACCGCAATGACAGCCTCGCTAGTCATTCCTTCATAGAGCTCTGAGCCTGGTCTTATCTCTAGTAGTGGTCCATACTGGAAACCACGATAAGTGGCTGACAGGTTTGTAAACGTGAGGTTTGATACGAAGATATCCCGAAACGGAGCGGTTCACGCAACGAAGCGCGCTATCACGGCCATAATATGATCTCGCGAGTTTTCTGCATTCTGCCCTCCACGACGCGTGTTTTGCATTCTCAACGTTTTCTATGACCACAACATTCCGCACAATCCTCACCGTCGTGGGTGGCGGAAAGACCTGTAGCGCGCCACTTAGAGTAAGTAATATTCTATGGGTATACTGTTTTCTTGAAACTCGTTCCTAACCTTTGGCTCCGCAAGTTATCGAGACTGGCAAATGGCCCTCCAAGCCGCTGTCATGGCTCCAGGCGAAGGTCAAGTGGCCCAGGCGGAGTCTGAGAACGACGCAATCATTCGAATTGCAGCTTTCCACCGCAAAGACCACTGGCAGTCTGTACCGGGGCTGGTTAGCTTCGATATACACAATAAGGGTCTTGTTCCGACCTTCATCAATATCCCCACCGTCATCACATCACGCTTTCCTTCCACCGCACTATTTACTGGAATGGGAATCCTCGGGAAGCTTCCGAACGAGCTCCTTACCAGCATCTTTCTCGAACTAGATATCAAGAGCTATCTGAAAGTCCGCCAGGTATGCCGTTTCTCTCGTTTATTCGCCTCAAACTTGTCCCAGTATCGGGTTGTCGTCGAAGAGGCCGCAGACTGCCTGATATGCATCCTACGTACCGACCTTTGGAAGTACGTGACCTTTACCGACTTGTTCCAAGCGATGTGTATCCACAGCTGCCAGATCTGTGGTGATGTCGGCCACTTCATCTACCTGCCTACCACAACCAGATGCTGCAGCAAGTGTCTCAAAGTCGAACCGGCCTTCCAGACCGTTACTCTGGCTTCTTTCTCGAGAGTGTCAGGGTTTTCGAAGCCAAAGATTGAACGGCTAGTTCACATCTTTAAGAATGTCAAGGGCCGGCATACGCCTATGGACCTGGTCAACTATGACGAGGCTACTAAGGCTATGAACACAGCTCCGAATCTTGATGTTGGGCGAGGCTTTGCTGGTGTGAACCGTCACTGGGTTCGACCTGCTCGAAACACGGTCACGGCCGTTCTACCATTCTGGAATAGGAAGACTGGGAAGGCGTTCGAAATGCTTCATTGCAAAGGCTGTGCACGGCAATACAGCGTGGCCGCGGTTCTTCTCGCTCGTGGGCCTCCATATAGCACCCACACGCGCGAACAGGTCCAGAGGCTTTCTGAGAAGGCTGCCCGCCACTACCTGAGATCCGAGTTCCTGGCTCACTTCGAGGAGTGCCCCAAGGCTATCGAACTCTGGATCGCAAGTCAAAGAGGGAGGCTAACAATAACCGATATGGAGACAAAGTTCATCAAGACTGGCGGATCCAATCTCTTCTAACCGGGTTACAACACAGAATGGGATTGATTCGATCAATGTCAGGTGGCTAGAATTGTGGTATAAGGGGTCGAGCCGTCACATTCATCCTGATGGGTCGCGCCGGCAACATGGTGCAGTTGGCAAGGAGGACAGGCGGATATAGGCTTCTTGTGGGGGGAGAGGGTTATGCCTATCGGCGTCGTTACCGACTTCTTTTGGTAGTGCTCACGGACAAAGGAAGGATGCTGAAACCCATGGGACAAAACTCGGTATCGAAAGAAGACATTGATAGTTCTCTATCGACAGTTGATAGATACATGTTTGACACAAAATGGCTTTCTTCAACCGTGATCTCTTCCAGTTGAGCTCCTTTTCAATAAGTTTAGGTGCCATTTAGGGAGTCAACGGCTCTTCCAACTATGGCTTTTCATACAATCTCTCGTAGGACAGCGCTATGTGGATGACATGGGTGCTGCGAAGCTTTGAAGAGAGACTCATGTTCTAGTCATGCCCTAGTATCTGCTTCTAAAGCATTCGATCCGTGAAAAGCTTCTTGTAGCGAAAAGCATTTCTGCCCTTGCAAGGATCTCCTACTGATGAGATGACTGCCGGCCCCCTTAAAAGCTATTCCCGGAAGTTACTGTACCATCTAGAACGTATAAAGATATCTCGTCGATTACTATACCTCTATCGCTGTCCTCCATTCCTCAACCTCTCTTCTGATCTAACACTTTCCGCCCTTCATCATGCCTACGTGGACTCATATGATGAAAAAGAAGTTGTGTTTCCAGCCATCTGACTCAGACTTATTCTTGTTATCGTTTATACGAGCTCGTGGGGTGGTAAAATGGTCCAGTCAGTAATGAAAGGCCCGACTCGTTCAGGAGACTTGACCGCTGAAAGTTCAACGTCATGCACGCTATGAAATCTTATCGACCGGCCGGCATTATTCATGGCCGGCTTGACTAGTATCTCGACTGGACGATCTCCCGGCCCCTCCCGGCCCGTTTACATATACTCCAGTACCCGCAAGTCCTCCCCTCGTGTTCCGAAAGGTCCTTTGACAAATGCACGTGGTCTAGTAGTCCTTCGGACACTTCCCACAGGGGTTATGGGAACCAGTATATCATGACTTGCAGTTACTGGAGGCGCGCGGTTCCACAAATTCAATCACCGGGACCAAGAGTCAATCAATAGATGGCCGAGGCAGGACCCTGATAGCACACGCTGCTTCGTCGTTCGACGCCTAATTCGAGGACCACACCCTGCATCCAGTCAGGTCCCTGATACTTCACGCGTGATGTACATGCAACACTGAGAGTATGTGTATAACCGGCAAGAGAACCGATGCGAATGTGCCCTCTCTTCCGGCCATTCCTGGATGGATCTCTCGAAGTCTTGAAGAACTATCATGCCGCCTGAAACTCTGCAAGTCCTGAGGACCGTCATGAGTCACTCCCGGCGTCGAGCTACGGTGGAATTGAGCAATCCAACATCTCCGGTAATCCGCAAAAAGACCAGGGAAACTGGAATGGAGTGCTTGATGCTGTCACAGAGGAATATAAGCTCTCCAGGACCAGCCTCTCCGTTTCCCAAAGATGCTCCCGCTGCTCGAAGTTGCGAGAAGGAAGAAAGTCAACATCCAGAAATGAAGTCAGAGTATGTACTCGACCCTTGTAGAAACCAGTGTCGTTGAGATGTGATAATATTGCTTTGGCATAATCAGGCAGTCTCAAATCCACGGATCATTGCTTCAGCAACCAATGGGCTACTCAATACCTACTGAGTAAGAACCAACAGACCAAAGGCCCTCACTGAAGAGCGCGCATGTTGGTGCCAGCACTGCAACGCGTCTTTCTAATTCTACACCGCTTGGTGACCACTCTCCCGGAAGAATTCACACTGAGGGATCTTATCCTGGGATTACACTACTTCGGCCTCAATCAGCATCTCGTACTCCTGCGGATCAGGCCAGAACTCGACAATTCTGAACCCGGCGCCGCCCAGTAGCTTTTCCCACTGGCTCTTGGTACGTTCAGACGCCGAGAGCAGCGACATCATATTCACGTCCATGGTGGTCTGACTGATGCTCGCCCCCGTGGGAGGAAGCACGATGTCGTACACGAAGAGCTTGGAGTAGCCCTTGACCATGGCGTCGCGGGTGTGGCGCAGCAGCTGCGTGGCCTTGTCGTCCGGCCAGTCGTGGAGAACCGCGTGCATGAAGTAGGTACGGCTTCCTGTAGGCAGAAAAGGGTTAGCTTTAGGGGCGTAGCTATTTCTGCTCCGACGAGTGAGTACAAACTTACCTTTCACAGGTTGAGGCTGGAAAAAGTCGTGCGCCATGGTTGTAATCCTGTCGTCAATCTTGGCCTGGGCGATTATCTCGGGGAGATCCTGGAAGACTAGCGACCTGGCTGGCAGGTCTGGAACCGCCTTGAGGACATGGCAGATATCGATACCCGTGTTGCCGCCCACATCAACGACTAGAGGTGAGTCATTGTCAATCACGGCACCTTTTAGCAGCTTGTGAGGGTTATATATCCTGGTCCATGGTGTTTTCCACGCCGTCCAGGCTTCCATGTGGCCAGTGAAGTCCTCGTAATACTTAGAAGTCTTTTGCAGGCGTGCGAAGAAGTTGAGACCATCCGGGTCGCTGTCTGTGTGGTTGTTCGTGTAGGCTGCGGTGGGCTCCTTGTAGCCTATCTTGGCCAGGTACTTGGGCAGGTTGTAGCCGGCCAAGATGTACTGATTGTTTGCCGCTTCCAGTGATGCGCGGACATGAGTAGTCTCGTCGCCAATGGCATGCGAAAACGGGGTGGGCTTGAATGTGTCTTCGCCCGTCTCCTCGACCACGTTGTAGGCGGCCAGCAAGCGGAAAAGGCGGCGCAACAGATTAGGCTCGATGTTACTGGCACATGTTGTCAACTTCACCAGCTCTCCGATGGTCTTCTCGCCACCTCCAACGGCGGTCCAGGCCTTCCAAAGTCCCAGCTCTATACATGTCTGTAGAGCGGCAAATGCTACGGGGTGCTCGAAGCAGAAACCCCAAGCTCGCTCATAAGGCGACTCGATCCTGGCGAGCAATCGTCGTGCCGCCGCACGGATACGCAAGCGGTCCACCTCGTCTGCCAAGAGATGCATGGCTGATGTTGTCGAGGGCGGTAATGATATCAGTTGACTGGGAGCCCATGATATCGTTGACCACAGAATATGCTATGTCTTCAAATATCGATGAACAATGTGCGAACAAACAATATGCCAGAAGTGTAAGGTTAAGATCAGATCGTTGTTCGGGCCCACCAAGGAAGCTGGGTATGTACGGCCTGCTCTACCGGGAAACTTCCGCAAGACGTGGTAGTCCAAGAGGACAACGACACAACCCTTGCTGCCAGCAATTAATCCTTCGGTAAACGGGAAGGCGCGAATGGCCTAGAAGTACGCCAGCGTCTATAGATGACGAAGGGTTATCTTAACGGATCGGTCTCTTGGGGGTGACTTCTTACGTCGTGGGGAAAAGCAAAGAATGTCGTGCATCATGATCTCAAATCGGCGTGAACCATCAAGAAGATCTCGGCCCAGCGTAGAGTGGACTGCCCGGTCCTCTGACGTCTATTCTGCCAATGACTCCGAGTCCCCGGAGGCGAGGACGGCGATGAGTGGGGGGAATTCATGGTCCTGCGAGCACTGTGTGTGATACGATAAGCGCCAGGGATTCTGGGGATAGATCATAGACTTCCAGGTTGTGCACCATCTTAAGGTTTGAGATCCCAACCCTATTTTTGGCGGCGATGAATGAGCATGGATCCTGTCTCGGGCTGAACCTTAATAATGGATTCCCATGTGATCTGAGCGAGGTACTGACCAAAACACTGTGACGATGGCAATGGCTATCTATGTTGTGTACACTATGCCACGTCCCGGATCACATAGTCCGTGTCTTTGCCACTTCTTGTTTGGATGCGCCGGCAGTCAAAGTGCCTTAATTAGGTAGCTTCCAGAAGGAAAGGATTTGACTGCTTTATTCTCAGTTGTCTTTTCCATAGCACATATCAAATTCTCAACAACACAAGCCCTCCTCTGCTTTCATGACTTCCCCACTGCCAAACTTCACGATGGGCCAATATTATGGAGGTCGCGGGCCTATGACTAACGCCGTACTGTGGGTGCAAGTCGCAATCTCTGCCGTCTTCGTCGGCCTGAGGCTGTATACGCGCATCTCCATTTTGAACTCCGCCGGCCCGGATGACTACCTTATAACCGCCGCACTGGTATGTTTCGTCGTGGAAAGCATTTTAGAACCAGAGCTCAGATGCTGAGAGGCGTTGCAGGTCCTCCAAATCCTCTACACCGTCTTCGTCACCATCGCGACAGTGCACGGCCTCGGAAGTCTCTTTGTCGAGATTGGTAATATGGATGTCTATTCCACGGCCGTTATGTACGAAGTATTTAGTCAAGCCGCCGGTCTTGTGGCAGTTTGCGTGGGGAAATGCGCCGTTGGTGCCTTTCTGCTTCGCATCGTGCTCAACCGTATCCAGAGAGGCATTATATGGGCGTTCCTTTGGGGAACGATTCTCATCACCCTCTTCGCCAGTGTCACAGTATTTGTCCACTGTATTCCGGTTCGGAAGACATGGAATCCTACGATACCTGGGACGTGCTGGCTGGATTTCTGTAAGGTTGGCATGGCCGTGGGCTGTACGTGTGCCTAGGTGCAGGGCCCCTTGTGACGATCACTGACGTCTTTCCAGCTTGGTTCGTCATTGCCGACTTCTGCTTTGCTATCCTCCCGTGGTTCATAGTCTGGGATCTGAGGATGAAGCGCAAGGAGAAGATCTTGGTCACCTGCGGCCTCAGCCTCGGTATTTTGTAAGCATTAGTCCCCCGTGGGAGAGCTCGTACCCATACCCGTCCCGTTCAATAATAAGAGCTGATAATCTGGTGTCAGTGCCGGCATCTGCGCCATCATTCGAACGGTAGCTCTCAACAGCTTGCGCGCCAAAGAGTACCTCTGTACGTATACCTAGACACCGTTGCCATCTCACTGTTTCCTATGCTTTGGTTAGTGCCAGTCGAGTTAATTATAACTTAGACGATACCGTACCCATGCTCATCTGGAGCGGAACAGAGGGCACCGTAACCATCATGTGCTCCTCTATACCTGTACTGCGGCCGCTGTACCTCCGTTTCCGGTATGGAAGCAGATGCAACAGCAGCCGCAACCAGAACAGCTCCCACAAGTTTTCCAAGTACGGTGATCAAAGCAACCGGAAGTGCAAGCCCGACTCAATAGCAGGCATCGAGGCAAACGTTGGTGTTTCTCACCGGACGGTCATTGCCTACAACGCCGACAACGCGAGCGACGAGAGCATACTGCGAGGCATCACGGCTCAGGATTCTCCTAGCATGGCCGGCGGCATCAGGAGAACGGACGAGGTTGACATAAGGTACTCTGAATCGAAGAAGTAGACTTGGTTACTTCGATTTATGTATGGCAGCCGGCGATACAGCGACTGACGGCCAGGGCCGTGCTGGCTTTCTTGGCTCTGTTATCTTCCTTGTAAATTTGTCATTTAGGTAACGTTGTATAGGTAATGTATAGACGCCCAAGTCGATTGATTACTACCTCAAATATTGGGCCGCAGGGTACCTCATATCGATACATACGATGGTTATGAGTCGTCTGTGGCATTTAAGTCTAGGTACCTAGTGCTACCTAGGTAAGGTACCTTACCTAGGTAGGTATGTATTGGATCTAACATTGGCGAGACCGTGCAAATCTTGACCAACCACCCACCATCTGTTGCCAAGTAAAGTGGGAACGGCCAAATATTGTGATATTGTTTCGACGACAGCAGTTAATAGACCTAGGGGTTTTTCTTTTGTTGAGAAAATAGTCGGCAAAAAATGTGATATGTGTAGAACATCGTGTTCTCAAGTGTATGTCTCCCAAATATTCGGTTCTTACGCTTCCGAAATAGAGTCTATAGTACAGTCTCAAACATAACCAAATCCAACCATCTATCCTAACCCTCGTTCTTCGTATGCTGTTCTCCTCGTCAAATATCCAATCCGTTCTTCAAACCGGCACCCCTCTTCATGCGCCTCTCTCTCAAGCGGTGAACCGGACTCCGCGGTAGCGCAGCTTAGCTGGCACGACATTCAGCGTCGGTCCCCGACCGTCTGTGCACTTAGTACCTGGTGCCACGCCCATGGCCACGGACCACATTCCGCTACCGCACTGCTGGTAGCGGGTACCATCGATGCAGTTGAACTCCCCCTCTGCAGCGCAGGGGCCGCTCAACGGCCCTCCCGAGGCTGAACCGATGCCAGAGCCGGTATTTCCTGATGCTGCGGTTGTTTTAGCCGGAGGAGCGGGAGGTGCAACACTCGTAGTGGTAGTTGGGGAAACAACCGAGGTGGGCGGATCATTACTGCCGCCGTTGACAGCGATGGAGTGGGAGCCAGAAAAGGCCGAAACAGCGCTACGCGAGGCGGACGGCTGCTGCTGCACGGCGGATGTTGCGAAAGAGCCGCCGGCGCCGCTATAACCGGCGAAGCTGCCAAAGCCTCCTGTTGGACGTGTGACACCAGAATCAGTTTTGCAGCCCGTGCCAGTCGGTGCGGCGAACGCGGAGGTCGCTCCATTGAGCTGCTCGACGTTCTTCCCCGGGTTAGGGAAGAGTAGGTCGGTGTTCGGGACCGTTCCGCATCCGTTGCCGATGTTGGCCACGAACATGTCCGGAAGCACATCATAGTTTGCCTTGTCGCCGCCTGAGCCCGTCAACATGACTGGAGCACACTGGTGATATAGTTCACGGTTGCCACTAGAAATACGTAATAATCATTAGCCAAGGTATTTCATTAAGGGGTCTAGATGGGAGTGAGTTCAAGGAGAGGAGAGGAAAGGTGAAAGGGAAGGAGAAGGGGGTAGGGTGGGAGGGGGTTTACTTACACTTTATTGAACCAAGACCAGGAGAGTGTTGCGTTACCGGTCGGGATATCTCCGGGTATCGAAGGTATAACTGTAAGGATCAACCGCTGTAGGATCATCACCCATGTTTCCAGACTGCCCTTGAGCAGGGCAGCCGCCCTCGATGGACTTGATGACCTTCCAAACGCTGCTGGGGCCGGGAGCGGTGTCGTACCTGATTGAAATTTGGCAGCTTCCGCCTCCATGTGTTGCACCGCCCTCGAACGATAGAGGCTGTCGAGAACCGAGAGGGTAGACGTTCATTTCAGAACCAGGTGAGTATTTACCGGTCGATCCAGCTTGGCAAGGGAAGTTAGAACCGTCGGGGAGGATAGGCCCGTTGGTGGCGACGGGCGTCGCGAATCCAATTGGGGTCGCGAGGAACATGTGCGCTCTAACGCAGCCAGCTGCGGCCAGCCAGGCAATGGCTGTTGAGAGCATGGTCGACAAGGGAACCATTACTGATGAGGTCGCTCCAGCCAGAAGAGGGTGTATGTCCGGCCTGGTAGTTGGGGGCAAGGTGCGCCGGAAGAGACAGATATGGAGGATATATAGGTAACAGAGATAGATGCCCATTTCTGAATGAGCTTTGTCTCTGAGCAAAGAAGTATTGCTATAACGAGTTACAAAATTTCAACAATAGGATTTCAGGACGACCTTAGACAGTGATGGTGCGACACGGTCATGAAAGACACAATTTGGACTCGGGATTTCTTTGAGGTCACAAAGATCTAAAGAAAGTCGAAGTAATAGGGCTTCGACTCAACAGTGTACTCGTCCAGATGTCTCAGCAAAAAGCACGAGTCGTCCGTTGGATAAGCGATGCTTGATGTTCAATGATTCGACTGTATGATTCAATTCTAGCGTCTCACTCGAAGACTTTCCTGGGATTGTTGACCCAGAGGCTTTGCCATATCTCTTCGTTCGAGACCCACTTCCTCAATGTCCGTATTTGCATCTCGTCGTCTACCTCTCTGAAGCCTTCAACGTCCTTGAGTCTTTGGTCGTCCGACTTTCCCTTTCGAGAAGCGCCGAGTTGCGTATGAGGCCAGTCTAACTTCTTTGTTAGCAAAACGGCGTCCGCCAGTACTGCAGTATGTTAAAGGCAACGTACCTGAGCCGTACAAAATCCTCTTCGGATTAGCGTCTACAATCGCTTTGACGATAGGTTCCATAGCATCCATGCCGCCCTCAAATCCAGGATACAGGCGATCAAACCCGGAAAGCTTGACAAACAGAAACCCCTCCCTCACCATCTGGACGAACTTCTGAAATTCTTCTGATCTCTCCTCGCCGGGATATGCGCCTCCACAATGATCGGCTACGAGCTTAACTCTCATATCGAGTTCACGTCGAATCAAGTCTGACATGGCAGCCCATGTCTTCACGTCGGTGAAGACATCGACAACCCACGCTAATCTCGCCACCCTCTCAGCTACTGCCAGTATCTTCTCGGCGATCTCAAAGGCCTCGGCTTGCGTCCCATGGCCCCACGTCATCATGGACATTCTCACCCCTCTTACGCCAGCGCCATGTAGAGTATCTAACTCAGCATCCGAGGTCTCAGAGAGGTCTATCGTGCAGAGCCCGCGGATATTGACTGCTGGTGTTGACGTGTTGCCGAGGTCGGCAAGGAGAGGATTTGGCGAGTGGCCCTGGACAGTAGCTTGGACTACAACGATATTCTTACATCCTGTTTTCGAGAAAGGATACTCGGTTATCAGAGCGGGCTTGGGTGTGTAGGAGCGCTTTGTGCTGTACGGAAAGTTGTCTGGGTCGAAGACGTGGATGTGAGTGTCCCACGTATCGGCAGGAACAAGAGAGTGAGCAGCCATTGCAACCGATGCCAGGAACGTAAGTGAAATCAAAAGAATTAGAGAAGTGCCTGGATTTGAAGAGTTTGAGGTTCAGAAGCCTCGACGTTCGACAGAATTTCCGGATGAACCTGAAGCCATACGTGACCCGCCTATGACGGCATTGAAACCCCTGTTGAGCAATGACCCACAAAGTCGTGGTTTCCCGGGCTTACGATACCAGACATCCTCTTCCTGCATGTTGGACGTATGTCCGACACATTTCGCCAGAAGAGATTTGGAAAGGCAAGGTAGAGACTGAAACGAAACCAACATGGAAAGTGAGATGGAAGCACATGGATGGATGGATGGATGGATTATATTTCGCCCGGAGGCACTAAGCCTAAAGGGCCATTGCCCGCTAATTACATCCGATTCGCCCACTTTGCTATGGTCTCGTACAAGCCCCTGCGTTTCCCTCTGTGTACCTCTACC
>SMOB01000230.1:0-46625 GCA_007388105.1 Coniochaeta prunicola | reverse complement strand
TCTCAACGCTGTCCACCTTATACATCGTAATAGGAAATGTTCCACTGTTTCCTTCGCATGACCGCAGGCACATAGGTCCGACTCGGCGGCTCCAATCCTGCATAGGAAGCCGTTCAGCTTCGCCATTCCCGTTCGGAGTTGGTGCGAGCCTGGTTAAGTACATATAGACTTCGCTGGTTTAGGGTTTCAAGTTACTACAAGCAAGCGAAATGGAAGATAGCCCTACTTGAACTCTACGGCCATACTGACTCCTCTCCCACAGGCAAACCAACACAGAACTACTGCTCTATCCAAGATGTCATGAATTTGGATCTAAGCCAGCTTCGAGAAGCAATACAACAACAGATTCTCGGTCATGAACAACAGCCGTACACAGCACGCTCATACCGAGATTATCGACAATACTCGTATCCGCTCTGCTCCTCAACAGAACCCGCACAACTTCATCGTGGCCCAGCATAGCACCAACGTGCATGGCAGTGCGACTATCTCCATCTACTGCATTAATGCTTGCCCCGCCACGCAGAAGGATCTCCAGAATCTTGTGATTGCCTCGCTCCGCGCAGACATGTAATGGCTTCTTCGCCGATGTGCTAGGCTGAATCGTCCCTTTCCGTACCGACGGAGGGTTGCTGAGTGCGCCGTGCTTGGCCAGACTATCTGTCATATGAACTGCGTCAATGTCACATGACTGTCCGTCTTGACTCCTGCCAATATTCAGCGGCGGCACCCGGTAGTCCTTGACGATGTCGACCGTTGGCTGACCTTCCTTTGGATCGCGGGTTACGGATGCGTGCAAGCTAAAGTCGAACTCAGGTTGGCTCTGCTCATTCTGGTAGAGACCAGACATATCTATATAGTCTATAACATCCGCAAAGATGTTATCCTCCTCGTCCTGGGCTAGCGTTGCGGCCGCCGATGTGCAAGCATATGTTGTAGCCCCCGGGGTCAGCTGCACCTCATGAGCAACTGGTTGGGGCCTTGGCAGTAGCGTTGGGTCTGGCTTATCACTATCTGTCTGCGAGCTATTATGTCTCAGTTCGTCTCGATATTGGCTGCAAGTCTTTTGTGTTCGCCGCTGTGAGTAACCGTCTGTCTGACTAGTTCTCCTCCGCCCTTGACGGCAATTTTAACGACATTTACAGTGTTATATTGGAAGACCGTGTGTCAGAAGATCGCTAGAAGTTTATCTTACGAGAGTTGCGCTGCGCGATGCGGTTTTGCATCCGCCTCTTTGCCTGCGGACTGATGTCCAGGTGCTCGGCTGTATTGGCGCCGATAGTGTCTGTTGACATTGGCACGCGTTGGGACATGGAGAGGACTTGGTCATAGGGGATAGATTCCAGATCGTTTGAACAAGGACAAATCAGAAAGACTGTAGTGACGTATGGGCATGCTATAAATCTATTTTTTCCGCCTTGGAGACCTAGAGCCAAAGATGCTAAGGCGAAAAAGCTCATTACACAACAGCGTCTAGCATCAAGACTGACCTAGGGCACGTTCCGCTACTATGCATGCTATCACGTCACCTTGGCGAAACTACAACGCTCGTATGTGACCAACAGACATGAAGTGCATATTGCTCACTTAGGAGTTACATTTTCATGTAGGCGTGATGCAGTTGGTAGATGTCGAAGAAAGTAGGCTTTCCTGGCCATGGGATTAATGCAACATAACCCACTTGACCAACCAAACTATTGCAAAGAAAGATAAGAGTTTTATGCTTTGGTCGAACCGTTGGGCGTACCGGAGAGTCGTTATACGAACTGAAAAGTACTCCCTGTGGAGCCCCAGCGCAGTTCTACAAGGTCATATCCCGTCCCCATCGTGGTTTCGCAGAATTACACCGGGCACCCCGGGTGGATGACGGGAGACTCAAGTCCTCTCCCTTACACAAGCCAAGACTCTGATCCCTCGCTCTGAGTCCTCGCCTTAGGCCATCTGGCGGATGGAGATGGAGAACAGAGTCAACGACAACGATAGGGAGGGAGCTAGAACCACTTTTGACGATCTTAGGGTGGCCGATGACACTGTCGGGCAGTCCAGGTGTTACGGACGACATGGCCAAGTTCTGCTCTTTCTGGCTGGAATGGTTGCAGGGTCCTTGCTGTTCATGGCGTTGCCAGACAGGCATCCATCTCTGACGATAAATGGGATGCCTTACCATCAGAACCTGGAATACCATCATATCTCACCAGCTCAGGTTTTTGACCCAAAGCCGGCCACGACGACATGCGGAGGCAATGTCAATGACGCACTCGCGCGGAATTGCTCTTTCGACCTTTTGTCTTTCTCGTGGCTGCCTCCTGAGTGCCACGACCACAACTTGACAGCAGACTTTTTGCGCCATGAGTGGTCTTGGTACCGCTCGATGGGATCTTTGACCGAGATGACGGAGTCCAACCGCCCTCAGCGTGTCTCTCAGGCAACAGCACAACTTGGGAATGAGACCGAGCTCTACGTCTCGTCAAAGTTCCATCTGGTACACTGTATCTACATGTGGCGGAAGCTCCATCGAGGATTGGAAGTGGAAGAACGGGGACTACAGCCAGCTGGTGATGAGGGTGCTTGGGTCGACTCCTACACGCACGATGCTGTCCATACACACACCATTGCTCTAAGGTCCTTCTTGGGTTCGTGGAAATGACAAGTCTCTCACAACAGCGAGAGAACCAGAACCACCCAGGAGGGCATGAGAAGACAGGTCTGGCAGATTGGCTGTATGAGGATTTGGACTCGATAAATGTGATTATCCGTACCAAGTATCCGAGCTGCCCAGCGGCGTCAGAAAGGTACGCATGAACTGGGGGATATATTCATTTACTTGCAAAACTCTGACATGAACGTAGATAACCGATGCATCTCATATCACTGCCAATTCAGTCGTCGGTAGAAATGGCACGCGGTGTGGTTACGAGACCACGAACGTATGTATCTACCTCAGTTCAGTCAAGCTACACTTTCTTCCGCCACTATGGAAAGCGCATGGTGACGAAAAATTAATGCATTCATGTGCGTCACTCTCCCTGAACCCGTGTTCCTCTCTCCAATTCGTCTATAAGGTCTGTGAGCATTTGACGCTCCTCATCCTGATACTTGTAGAACTTGCTCGCCCCCATCCTATCTATCAAAGCCCCCGTCTCACCCGCGAGGCGTCTTGCCTCGTCCACCTTTCCTCCTCCTTGCTTCCACATGCTATGAATAATGTTACGGGTCGTCCCCAGGGCCTGGGGCGAGCCAACACCCAACTTTTCGTGCTTCTGCAACCAAGGGAGAACTTCGCGCGCAATTGATTCCGCTTCGGTGAAGTTGCCGTTCCGGATATCAAGATCTGCCAACATGTTGAGCCAAGGGACCCGCGTATCCCCCTCTGTGGTTGAGAGCATGATACGGATCGTCTCAGCCTCCTCCTTCGGCATATTTCGATGCTTTTGAAGGGTTTCTATGCCTAGGAGTAAGCGTCTCCATGTAACCGGATCAGCTTCGTGAAGTTTCTCAGGCGCAACGGCAGCTTGGCGAGTGGCAAGCTGAGATTCCAGCTCGTCCAGCAAGAGCTTGAGTTTGTCGGGCTCTGAGAGGCATGATTGATCGCTGAGGGGGATCTTCTCCAGCTCGTCAGGCTCGTAACATGCGATGAAATTGCGCGCCACTCGCATGTCGATATTCTTCCAGAACGGTGTATCCGGCACGTCAAAGTCCCATTCAAACTTCGGGACAGCCTGTTTCTGCTTGCTTTCCGTGGGCGTAGCCATGTCGAGTAATCCAAGAATGTCGCGGTTCTGATGATGCCTTCCAGTTCGGATGATGCCTCGTTACGTCCCAGGAGCTCTCGTACCGTATTCAGATTCTAATCATCCAATGTCACTGCTGGGCGCGTTATGTGGCTGCAATCCAGCTTTGGTTCGGATGATATGCACGGGAAAAGTGGTTGCACAAATAGGAGTAGAGCCGAGCCCGAGCGACGATGCGCACTGACTGTAGGTGCAGAAGATAATGCATTATCGGCTAATTGGAGGGGACGTGCGGCAACGCAGCGGCGTGTAACCTCGCTGACCCCCAGTAATCTCGCTGACCCCCAGTAACCTCGCTGACATCGCGCCATGATACTAATTGTAATGCACCGTGACACCACGTCATGAGTGTCAAGCTGTCAGCATCAACAGCGCGGAACCCTCAGCTCGTACGCGCCAGTCAGAGAGAGCTCATGTTAGAAGAGGCATAGGGGAGCTCATGTTAACAAGAGGGACAGGAGACCTGGCGTTCGACCGACTCGAGAAGTTGCTAAGACAACCACCTCACACGCCATGTTCTTAACGAAGTGGAAAAGAGACAAGGCTTCACTTGTGTCATTCTGGACTGTCCTAAATGCGGTACTATCTGTACTCTCCCTGTTGATGTTTGCTGCAACTTATTTCATGCATATTGAAGGACCCAGGCCAAGGAACTGGGCATTGCGCAGTATCGCAACTTCATGTGAGTGCATTGAGCTTGTTACAGGTTCAAATCACTCATACGCTATTCAGCGCCGGTATTAGACTTGTTAGAGATCGATATGCAGACCAGGCGTGGAAACACAACACTACTCCTTGGTCCCAATCCCAGCATATTTCGCCAGAATCCAAGTCACGATGTGGATGTCGCATGGGATCGGATCGGAGACCTGCGCTTGGTACCCCTTACAGCAGAAGAGGTCAGTGCGATTGGCAAGGATCCCAAAGTGGCTGTAAAGTTCCCAGCAAGTTTTGGCTTGGGTCCAGATGCTTACGCTGGGAGACTTGATGTCTTTCATCAAATTCACTGCCTCGATGCGTTGCGCCGGGAAGCCCACTTCGATCACTATTACGGTAATGTATATCCTGGAGGCCCCAAGCAGGTGTCGAAGATGCATAAGTTGCACCTCAGCCACTGCCTAGAGTATCTTCTTCAGCGTATACTCTGCCAGGCCACTACGGATGTCTACACCCATATGTGGACTGACGGTGTAGAGCACCCGTTCCCCGATTTCAGCGTGAACCACAAGTGTAGGAACTTTGACTCTATCAAGGCCTGGCACGAGGAGAATGCTGTGGATGTTGACAATTTTGTGGCGCTGAGGGCGCCTCCGGGGGCTAAAGTTCATAACATGACTAGAGAGTTCAAAGAGCTCCACGGTTGGTCTGAGACTCACGAGGACATGGGGTCATACGGTGATGAGATTGCATGATCTAGGCCGCGGATGAATCCACATTACCTGTGCTGATACATACTAGCTATGTCTCGGTTGATCAAGGCGCTCAGTTGTAGGCTGTGATCAACAGAACACTAATAATAACACCTCAAAAATGTCTTCAACAACCCCAATGAAGTGTCTATGGAGACCCAATAGACACCTTAGCCTCAGCAGTCACCAGTGCGTTGAGGGAACTGCTGATTAGCTCGAAGCCCTGGCTTTAGGCCGACGGAACTTCGTATAGCCACTCAAGGTTCCCAGCCATCAGATTACGCTAATACCTTTACCAACACTCAGTCGCTGACTGCATGGAGTCAGTACAACTATTCTGTCAGCAGACCGTTGTCAGCAGTATTGGGTCTCATTCTTGCGTTGGCTAGGCCGTCAGACAAGAAAAGACGGAAGCACGATCCAATTCATCGCCTCGACAGACGGAGCTACATGCCATTAGAAAGTTGACGAATGACAAACTTGAGTGTTTCTGACCGTCTCCTCTGCTTCATCAATACAGATACAGGTCGTGCCTCAACTTTTCAGACTTGAATATCGACGGTTCTCAGCATGCGAAAGTGGCAGAATACGCGCTCACGCTCCATTACTATGATCTGGTTAGGGGCATTGATCACGCTATTTATAGGTGGAGGCTTGTTATTTTCTGTCCATAATGACTGGTTGTATTTCCGCCACCGAACGGAATCCTGGTTCACTTCCGATCATTGCCAGGAAAGGTGTCTGCAATGGGCTCTACCTGGCTCCCAGCATCGTGTGGTCAACAGGCCGCAGGACTCTACGCCTGACATTGGTCTCCGTTTCTCATTGTTGGATGAAGCTTATTACATGACGAAAGTGAGCCCTTACCTTCACGTCTCGACCGACGGGACCAGTGTGGATCTGTACGGCATATCCATGTATCACCAGCTCCACTGTCTTGATGCTATCCGAAACATAATAACTGGCGTTAATGGTCATGACCATAACGAGAGCCAGGTGGAGCACCTCGTTCATTGCATCGATTATATCTCCCAGGTACGTGCAAGGAAGTGATTCCTGGGAAGAAAAGCACAAAATGGCTGGGGCTAATCAAGTGAGCAGGCTGTAGTGTGTGCTGCCGACGATACCCTTGAGGAATCTGCCGCCTTTGGGTCGGTTGAAGTCCACAGGTGGGTGGGGGGCTGCTGGGTGGCAGGTCGATACCCCGTTTGTGGAGTATAACGCTCTAGATTGTCGTAGTTTGCAGGCGTATGCTGGGACTGGACCAGGTGATTGATTGAACACATTGCGGTTTTGCGTGTTTACGTGTTTGCTCAGGAGTGAATGGTTTGTTCACGCAGATGGCCGCCTTGGGCGAGGTTGACGGCGGGTGACAGGGCGCCTCGCCATTATGGTTCCAACATGGATCAGGCGAATAAAAGGACATCAATCCAGATTGAGCTTGTGGGTTCTCCTAGCTGTCTACCGTATTCTACTACGCGTTCACATAATGGGCGTGCAACGACTCCGGTCTCTTATTGTCCCACAGGATTACTGCCCTATGCTGCTTTACCTTTTGTTGTGACCACCTGGGCGAATAGAACTGAAAGAACAAAGTGTATTGTCTTATTTTCACTAATGCTCTCATTCGAAAGAGTCATAATCCCAAGTTGAACTCGACACATCAAGTTGACAGCTTGAACACAATGTACTATTCGTGCAAAATCGGCACAATGGCGCATGAATAGAGTCAGACAATGCGTCTGGAAAGCGTCCTTGCATAGTCGAGGGACAAAGGGACAGGATATCAGTTTTAGACAATACCAGATTTTGGACATCTCGTTATTCGAGTAACGACAACAATGTAGCTGTGGTTGAGAGTCGTTGACACTTCTCAGACTTTATTATTATTCACTAGGCAGGTCGGATTCGCCTCAGAGGAGCGTCTATCAGCTATATAACATCCAAGACACACCAAGACTATTTTCTTTGCACAACCATCAACAAGCTATCCTTGCGTTCCACAGCTACGCTGTTACTTCGCTTCGAGAGATCAGTCAACAACACAGCTGAAAGCGCAATGGCAGCTGCGGAATTCAGGTACTTCGCTTTCCTGCCCAAGGAACTCCGCGACCAAATATGGTGCTATGCGGTACACAACACGCAGTACCGCCCGCTCAGACACACTCACGGTAGAGCTCACTTCTTCACCCTCTACAAACGCGATGCGTATAGCGCTTCAACACATCTCGCCAAAAAAAAGGCTAGAAAGACGGCCTGTCGAGGTAGAAGAGAATATTCGTCTTACTGACGAGATGATCTCCCGCAACGACTACTACTTCGCAGCTCCGAGGGCAGACCCTTGGGCTCCATCCTGGTGGGACGGGTTGAATGCTCAGACGTTACAGTTAGAGTGGAAAGCTTGTCAGGAGTCTCAGATCTATGCCACAAAACACTCTAAGCGTAGTATCATAGAGGAAGTTTCGGTTCGTCTGCAATTCGAACAACTTGACAACACGGACGACTCGAAAATCACTCAAGAGAATGCACCTGTCGTTGCCTTGGACGACGCCGTCGATGCGTCCGAAAGAAACTCCTACAAATTTGATGACATGCCGTTCGCATTATCTTCGTACCACCGCCAGGCCATCGCTCACTTCACTTCTGACGACGAGACACATCTCCTGCCCATTTCCTTGACACGCAACCTTGTGGTGCTCCAGCCATTAGGCGTCGACACGATCCGGTTTGACGAAGCCATGGCGGATCTCTGGGAGACCCAATCACTCAACCTCGCTCTCGAACTTGATTCCTGGTGGACTTGTTCGTCTAGCTACGACTTGCTGAGGTTCGGGTTTCGAGAGCCCCACCCGTACCTACCGCCTGCAGAGCCCTACGAACTGCAGAGAAGAGAGTCCATCAGAGCCAATCTGGAGTTCATTCGATCAGCAGCAGACAATGCGGTGCGTAACACGTCCAGGAAACTGTGGTTCCTTGATTACCGGATTCGGCTGCAGGATAACGCCCTGATAGACGAGGAGCATGCCGATTTTCCCCGCCGCGCCTTCAGGGACGACGAGTATCTCTACGTGGAAGTCAACGAAGGGGACGGGGACTGGGAGTACTGCACGCCACATGACGGCGCAGAAGTGCACCTATTTGTCGAGCAACTGCATTGTCTTCTTGGGCTGCAGACCAGCATGAAAGATTCCGTGCTTGGAGTGTTGGCTTGCGTGCCACTGTGCGAAGTTGAGGAGCTTGGACCCGGACCGGACTCGTGGTTTCCTTCGAGCTCGGCGACGTATTTCCGAGGCAGAGTGAGGCGTCCACAAGAGCTGGTTGAGGAGGCTGAGGAGGCTTCATATGAGGAAGATGAGGAGGATGAGGAGAACCAGGGAGTCGAGGGAGCTCAGTAGACATAGTGAGGTCTTGGAGGCTAGCAAGGGAAGTGGACAGTTGAACACTGTGAAACACTCGAAGATATCTTTAGGCAACCGATATGACCTCGAGCAATAGCTCTACAACAATGACATTAGGGGTTTGATAACTCTTTAGAGACTATTTTCAAATATTTGCATGTGAGAGAACCAGGCCAGTGCTCCATGCGTTCAATGGTTACTTCTGACTGTGACATACTGTGAAGTAGGACTCGGATGGCGATGGGATCTCAAGACGAAAGAACGTCCATAGAACAAGTCTTCTGGATCGGATCAAGCAGTGATCTTGCTTAGCGAATGCTATCAACAGATAGCTGAGACATCCCCAAGGTGAAGTTAACTGTTCAGAGTTCTCGTTGCAAGGATGGGAGTTTATGTCTCATGACGATTCGCTAGAGATCTTTGGTAAGCAAAAAAGAATTGCATTTCATATTGGCGGGACTCCAGCAGTTATCCCACATCCCAAAAGAAGCGAGGAAAAACAAATAACGGTGCCCTTCTTCGGGGCCAAATGTTTCCCTTCCTAGTCATCATGATTCCGCTATAGTCGTCAGTTTAAGGCATAAGGGTACTCAGCTATATAATACTAACCTTCAAAAGTAAGGGTCGAGAGCGCGCGGAGCATCTTCCATTCACTATCAGTGAGGCTGGGCTTCTCCTTCTCCTTCTTCTTATTCTTTCTATCGTCTTGGACAGTGTCGGAAACGTTGGTGGATTTGGGATGGGCGGGCTTATCGGTGGCCTGGCCCTGGGCCTGACTCTGCTCCTTCGAAGGAACGGAGCCCATTTTTGGTTGCTTGTATGTTGGATCTCAATTTAGGCTCTTAAATGTAAATGACTTGCAATGGAGGGGGTAGAAGGGCAGTTTTTATATTGCCTTTGTAGTCGACCTGGCTGCGATTTGGGTTTGTTGGTACGTTGCGTCAAGTATGGCAAGTTCGACAAAGGTTCCACGATTTCCTGTGGTAGTTAGTCTTATTAAACATATCTGATTCACTTGAACCTAATTGGAGTGCTATTATTGGACGATACTCATAAACTTTCGACAATAGGTCACGTTAATCATCAGAATGTGAGACGTGAGCCTGGCTTTCGGAATGTGTGTGCGCTTAACTCAGTTCATGCTTATTATCACAAAAGCCACTTTGAAAACCTAAACTCTAAACGGTGAGCAAAACGCAAAGAAAGGGGTTCGGCACTAACTTACTGGTGACTCAATCTTAATCCAGATCCTCCAAATCAATTTTCAGCAGTAAAGAGCTCCGAGTCTCCCGTCCCTTCAGATCCAGCATTCGAATAAAGTTCCAGCCAGAAGCTGCATATAGGATCCTCACTGTAGCAACAGCAAACGTCGGGTTCCTGGCAAAGCTATCATCGCTCTTGACCAACATCCTCAGAAACACTAACTCGTCATCGTCATACTCCCACTCAAGCACCTCGTCCCACACAGGATCCGTAGGCGGCGGATTCTCGCCCTTGTGCAAAAAGCCAAGCTTATGCTGCTTGTAACCCGCCGTCTTCCTCTTAACTCCTCCGCCAGCGGCCCCAGCGGGATGATCGAGCAGACATGAGAGATACAGCTTCACCTCGTCGGCCGACCGACCGCTCGGGATCGGTACGTCTGTCGCGCCCGCCACGTGGAGGCGCAAATTCTTTCGCCTCCTTTCCTTGGCGATGGCGTCATCGCGTAGGTAGGCCGGCTTCAACACGTAGCCGTCCGTACCAGCAAATAAGGCCTCGTTGAGCTGCAGCGGCGCTCCGAATGTCTGCCAATTAAGTGCACATATCTGCGCGCCAATACCCCAGAACGGCACCGGATCGAGATTCAGGGACGAGACGCGCGTGCCTTTGGGGAACACACGCATCAGGTGCTTAGCATTATGGCGGGAAATTTGTTCGGCGGCGGCAGGCAGCTTGGACGACAGTCCCGTCTCGGAGACGTTGATGAGGTGGTGGTGCGGCGCGTTCTTGAACCCGGGAGGATACTCGGCCGTGTACCATGAGTCATCCAGTGGTTTGACGGACTGCGCGTAGACACCCAGGCCTGCAAGCTCCGGGATGATTAGCGTCTTCGGGGCCGCAGCTTTGCGGGCTTTGTACTCCTTCTTCGCCCGTCTCGACTCGGCATCTTCTGGGTCGCTGTCCGAATCGCTGGAGCTGGAGCTGTCTGGCGAGGAGTCGCTGGAGTCGAGCTCGTTGGGGAAGTGGTACTCGACTATGAGTACTATTTTGGAGCCGAGATCGGAGAGGAGGACGTGGTCATCTGAGCCTTCCTGCTCTGCATGGCCTTTGGCTCGGATGGGTTCACTGAGGAGGCGGTCGCCCCATACTTCTTCCATGATTTGGACGAGACGAAGCTGACCGTGCGCACTACAGTGGTTCTCCAGGGAAATGAGGATCGGTGCTGGGTAGGGTGACTGTGATGCCTCGCTGTCGACCACGTCGCGGATAGTCTCGCAGACTGCGCGGAAGGGTATGTGGGATACGAGGGTGTAGCCGTGTGTGACCTTTGGTTCGTCCTTCTTCTCATCGTCGTCCCAGGCATCTATTTCGATGCACCTTGCTCCGGTCTTTAGGGCTGTCTCGTAAGCCGTTGCGGATGAGGTGCCGAATAGCTGATGGGCCAACAAATAGGTGTTGTGGCTTGAACTGATGAAATATTCCGGCAGAGGATGAGATCTGTCGGTGATATAAGCCGGGACAGCAACATGAGGCTTGTCCAGTAATGCATGGAGTTGTGGTGACGAGAAGTCAGAGTTGTCTGCTTCCAAGCCGGCCTGCTCAGGAGACAGCACCCTCTCGCTTACCAGAAACGACCTGAGAGCATGACTGACCCGCAGTTGGTGCTCAGTGATTTCTGTCGGGCGCAAACTGTGCCCGCCGCCAGCGATCGTAGTGGACTCGATCTCCTCCCCACCCTGGTCCTCATCTTGGACCGCTTTCGAGAAGGGCTTCAATCTAGCGAGACGCGAGGAGAGGCCAGACATGATATATTTTGTACCAATCCAGCTCAACGAAAAGGAGTAAGTCAGACCATGGATATGGTGGTATTTGCGGGACTGTTAGATACGCGTGCAGTACCTTAGGATGAGCATGAAGCGAGGAAGAGGGGAGTAAAGTGGAACGGACGGATGCCTCTGCTGCTGAGCAGCTGAACCCAAAATGCTCCACTTTTGACGACCACTCAACCTGGAAGACTTGGCGGCCAGTGACCGACCATCTTGATCCTCTTAACGACAATTGCTTGGAAATGGTGAGTCCTAACGCCTCGTTTTCCCACCGCTTGTCTCCTTTATTTACAACCTGTGAATCATAACTCAGCGCAAAGCAATCACTCAGGTCACAAACGGTGCCTCTTTGCTTCACAATGCAATGCTCATCCAGACAGGTGAGCTAGGTCAACAGCAAAGATCGATTTGTGCAATGAGCAGCGAGAGTTGAAAAGAGCATCAACTTTAGAATAAAAGTCAAACAGCGTAATCGGAATCGATATATGCCACATCCGATACCGTACAATCCGGGATTGCGGATCTTACTCCTCCAAAGTGGCCAGAACTGCTGCCGAAAAGATTTAGCAGGCTCGTGTTGATCTTGCCTTCCTGCAGGTTCTATCACATCTTTTACGAGTAGCAGCACCTCGAGCGGATCTCACGCTACGCATTGCCACGCATTGCCAAAAAGTACATTGTTCTGTATTGTACATACAACCTCGACAGCCTGGTCTTCCCATCCCCCTTCTTTTTCAATCCGTTCATGCTTTCGGTAGAAGTGTTGTTACCTCGACCTGTTCGACCTTCTAAGCCAGGAAGCTTTGTCCTTCTCAGCTCAAGCAAAGCAGCATGCGCTTCAGCAGTCACCACCCGGACATCGTTCGAATGAGCACATAGTGCTTCAGGAGCCTTGTTTCGTCGGCCGCTTTGCGTTCCCCGATGTTCTGGGTGATAGTCAAATGTTTGAATGTGGCAAGCCTGCAAAATCAGCGACGATGATAGTAATCTTCACGTCGCTCGCCTTGTTGTAGACGTTGAGCGCCACCCGGCCCGCGTGGTGACAATAGGCCCCTTGCCTCGAGATACGGCGTTTGTGTCGATATGTGTGTTCTAGTGGAGATCTGCAAGAGCTTTCACCGTTCATCCGTCAAAAGAGAGACAATCAAAGTTCTTGCTGTTGGTCACGGATGGCAAATGGTCAGGCTCGAACTGGATGTGGCACGCCATCATGGCGGCAGATTTTAAACCCGACGGAATGGCCCCGGAGAACCAGAACCTGCTCACCGGTAACGAGGACCACTTGCTGTGGGTGGAGTCCCGACGTGTGAGCGCCGGAGACATCCACCCGAAATGTGGTGTAGATATCAGTACCCACACAACGCACATGTCCCGCCAACAGCAAGTGTTCCGCTGGGAAACCCGTCAGGGCACATCGGAGAGTGCCCAGGTGTGCTGGCCACGAGGTTGTGGAGCAGGGTTTTCGACAGACTGTGGCAGGTCGCTACGTCTGGAAGGCTGCCCGGTTGCCGCGGACGGTTAATTGTGGTTGGGAATCGAACCCGTGTCGAACTCAGTGTTTGTCGATCAACCTCTCCATCTCGGCTTCCAACAGCCTTGGGCAGTGAATTCGGTCTTCTGCGAGTTGAGAACGTCAGCGGATATCCTGTTAATCAGAGAAATGAAGCTTAGACCCACGATCTTTCGGGCTCATTTCCCAAAGCATAAACTGCTAGTGAGCCTGTAGACTAGCTATAGACCTGTGAGGGTCACTTCAGGCTAGGTCTGCTATGGCTACTCACGCCAGGTGTTCCCCAGAGCACTGTACGAGTTGCAGAGCATCTCTCACATAAACGCCCAAGAGAAGCTCTTGCTAACATCTAAAAATTCGGCCTCAGCTCCAAGGACGCTGCAACGGGTTGTCAGCCAGCTGCAGGGGCTGGTCAAGAGGATCTGTGGTATCGACTCGGTAGATTATGTGGGAAGGAATGGATATAGGAGTAAAGCTTACTGTTCTGAAGCTCAGGATATGGTTCGTTTGGTATGGGGATAAGGTTTTGATTCGGGGCGAGTGATGAAGATATGGCTTGGTGCTTTATATAAGAGATGAGCAGAAGTGAATTGCCCGAAGGAGGGTTGTGTCAGAGATTGCTCACTTTTGCGGGAGTGTTCGCGGACAGGTGAGAAAAGCAAGACAAAAAGGGAGCCTCAAAGAGTCCAAAGGTCGCTGCCTGATATCATGTAGGGATGGGACTCTCACACTGTCCGGAACTAGTGCTGTTCTACTTTTCTCTCCCACGCTTGGAAGAACAATAGAACGAGGGAAGGAAGTGGAAGTCTTGGAAAGACTACAAGTTGATGTTAGGTCTATACTGCAGAGTGCGCCACAATGTCAGCAATAATAGCATGTCGTCAGGGGACAGCGTTATATAAGTATTTGATATTATCTTCTCTTTCAGGGCTCATTTCGAGAAGGCATACAGAGAACTATGCAAAAGGACAACAGAATTGGCGACTTTGAAGTCTGGAATGGTATGCAAGATATCATAATCCTTTGCACTTGATCTCTCGTCCCTGCAGCGAGGACAACATGTGTGGGCGGTTGGATTGCTCACTTGGCTGGGAATAATTGCTTATAAGGCTGAATCCTTGTGTCGCGAGGCCACATTATGGTAAGTTTGGGAGCCAAAGGATGGTGATAACAGGAGGTACATTGGTGATCACTGCCACGGATTTTGTTCTTAAACTCGGAGACGACAGAGTTCGCCAGCCTCGCTTTGCCACATGCCGCATATCTATAGGGGAAAGCGACTAACACGGGCCAGTTTCCGTGTTATGAGTTGAACGCATCTTAGGAGAACGCTCGGGTGGGCCAATTGCTTTCTTACGAGCCTCGACTTTGTGCGGGAAAGTGACTTTGGCACAGCAGGCTTTGCGGCATTAGTCGTTGGCCACGGATAAGGCTCGAACCCATATTCTTTACTGGTTGAGCGAATTGTATCTGTACCCAGATGAATTGACTTGAACGGCATTCAGCCACTGAAGTAGCGGATGAAAGCATAGAGAGAAGAGAGAAATGTGCGAACTGATTTAACCAGAAAAAGGTCTAGACTTATATTGAACATATTTCCTGTATCCGAACGTCCCAAGGTATATATATATGTAGTATCTGGTATCTGGTATGTCCTACACAAGCGACCCTAAGTCTGGTATACGGCCAAAAGCAATCCAATACAGTCCCAGTATCATCTATAAGCCAACATGAGAAAGTGTATGCCCAGGCGAATGATGGAGACAACAAATGTGTAGCTCAGACAAACGTGCGAGTTAATTCGCCAAACACACAACAACCGACATACGACAGAGGCCATGCAATGAGGACAAGTTGGATCAATCAATAACCATCTTCCTTGAAGCAAATATGAAAGATAAATGGACGACGCTGATCAATGACAAGATGTTTAGCTAGAAGTGAAAATATCTGATGGAAAACTGCTGGATGGGAAGCGAAGGTTTGAAGAGCAAGCTGCGCAGCAACTGACAAAGAACAGGAGTTGCAACTCTTAGACTAGGAGTCGCAACAGGACATATGTAATGTAGCAAAGCCAAGGTGCAGCGAGTTGCTACAAGGAAGCAAGAAACGCTGCGAGAGGAATCTAGGATAACCCCACAAGCTCATTCTGCCCCAAGAAAGCACGAGCAACATCGTCACCACCCTGCTCGGCAACCTCCATCCAGTGGAAAGCAACACACATTAGAGCAGGGTCACTCCTGACATCGCCAGCACCCCCAGGGGTAGCATCTTTGCCACCGGCGCCGCTAGAGCCCGAGCCGCCACCCAGGCTGAGACCAAGCCCGGAGTGCATCTGGCCGAGGCCGCCGCGACTACCCCCGTGCGAGCTGCCGAAGCGGCTGCTGGCGCCAGAACCTAGGCCGGACCGGCCACCGCCGTACTTCTCCATGACGGCTTGTTTGAAGACCTCGCGAGGTTTGCTCAGTGGCAGCGTTGTTCGATCGACCAGCTCGGGGTTGCTCAGGTAGAAGAGGGCCAGCTCTCGCTGCGCGGTTGGGTCTCCCTCCTTGGCGGTAATGGTCCACATGCGGGCAGCATCACCGAGGGAGTAGGTTGTCAGCGGAAGTGGAGAGGGTAGGCTGGGTGACGAGGCTGTTGAAGAGGGGACAGTGATGGTTGTAGATGCGTCGCCATGAGCGGCTGACGAGGGATCGGCCGATTCGGCTACGGTGGACCCGGAAGCAGTGCTGCTAGGGCGATTGCTGCTTGCTGACATGGACGGTAGCCCTCCCATGCTGGGGCGTGTCTGTGTGTAGATCTTGACTACCTCGTCGGCCACCTCGACCATGGTACGACAGACGTCTTGCTTTAAGAGTAAAGCAGCAAGGCTGGTGTCCCAGAATGCCTTGCCGAGTTCAGTTCTGTCCAGGATCGAGGCTGGGACGAGCGACGCGATGAATTGCAAGTCTCGGAAGAGAGTCTTTGGCCGTACGGCGGGGTCACGGAACAGAGATTGCAGGATATTGGAGACCGCATCTGTGTGTGCTGGGTTGACGGTCATCATGGAACGAGCGTCTGCGTTGACTCCACCGCCGTTCATCCGTCCTGTCTGTCCAGGGGCGGAAAACGCAGGATGCTGCTGCAGAGCGTGCGATCGCCTCTCCTTGACATTATCGATAGCCTCTTCGAGCGGTTTTGCCCGGGTCCCAGTGACCTGTTCTGCCGTTGCAGACGATGTCGAGCCGATCTCGGATCTGGCCCAAGCGAGCCTGGACCTTCTAGAGCTTGAGTTGAGCGACGCCAGTATTAAGTGTTCCAATTCGAATAATGCATTAAGCTTAGTGTAGGGGTTTGGATGCACGCAGAACATCCGAAGCAGCCGTTGATATGCTTTGGTGAAGGGAAATTCAGGCGCAGCATCTTTCCGTGCTGCCTGCGTATGCGAGCGTATCGTGTCACTCGTCGCCGAGCTATCATTCCCGTGGCTGCCAGCCACTTCGGGGGCCAGCCCTTGGCTTTGCGTGTCCGAGGCAGCTTTATCGCCAACCTCATCTGAAGCTCCAGCTCCAGCTCCTCGCAAGTTTCCGAAGCTTCGTTTCTTCTCGATAACTCGTTGTTTTAGCGTGACTTTAGGGGACTTGCGGACCTCCTTCAGTGACCGCCGCCGGATAGCCTCTCGCCGATCGATACACTCTTGTCCAAGGCCTTCAAACCAGCCATCTGTCTCCGACCCCCGGGCAAACACAAGGTTTCCAAGGTCAGAGAGGAGCAGACTGGTCAGTGTTTGACGAAGCTCGGTAAGGAATTTTGTCTTCTCATCGGATAAGCGTTGCTGATAAACAGTCTCATTGGATGATGCGGAGGTACCAGGCCGACCGGTTGATTGCTGTGACAGGGAAGGCACGCTTGAATGAGGGTAGGAGAATGCACCCGCAAGGTTAGCGATACTCGCTGTGGGTGAATGTGCCTGGGACGCTGGGCTTCCCGACAGTGCAACTTGAAAAGGCGACCAGAATGTCGCGGACGAATCGATGGCATGTACCGGGGATGATGCGCCGAAGTACTCTTGACTGTCGGTAAGATCCGAGAGGGCCGTGCTGGCCCGTGAGAAACTGTACCTGCCAGAATCGAAGGACGCCTGACTTATGTTGTGGGCTGTCATGTTGCGTAAGCTTGGGATCGCTACTTGTCGACCGACAGACCCAAACCGCCGCTCGGGGTCGCTGATTATGCTCGCAGAGTCATCCCACAGGTGGGAACTGTCCCGATCCCGCGTCCCTTTCCCTGTCTCCAAGGCCCGTCTGTCCCTGAGGAACAGCTCGCTGGACCACAAGACCGGGGTATCGACAATGCTCTCGCCGACAAGCTTGCCGATACATGTATCAACCTCGAGGCAGAACCGATGTATCCTCTCTTCTCCACGACAGAAGTTCTCGATGGAGCCCTGTAGAAGCCACCTCGTAGTCTTGTCTGCTTGATCGTCAGACAGCTTGTTCGGCCCACCTTGGTCTTCCGTGGCGGCAATGAGGTCCATGACTTGGGACTCGGTGCGAAATAGATAGCTCGCGGGTCCCCTCTGCATATGAGTCCGACTCCGCTGAAACGCATTCCACTTGCGCGGCATGCCCATAGTCTTCAGTGCGACAGCAATGTTACGACTGGTCTCGTAGGGTGCCGAATTCCGCACGTCTGTGACGTACCACATTTTATTGCGGAGGGCACGGAAACGTCGCATCATAGAGTCGATGAGTCCCTCGGCTCTCTCCTGGCTCTGCTTGAGCCAAACAAGCCATGCATCGTATTCCTCAATAGCAGCGGCGGAACGACGAATCGAGTCCCGCGGGCCACGTGAGAAGATGTTTAGCAAGGTCGCAAAGTCATTCTGTTTCAAAGACTCTGACGAGAGAGCTCCCAACTGTTGGAGAGTCTTCCAGTAAAGATGGGCGGAGACGAAGTCGGACTGCGCTCTAGACTGGGATGACGCGGCCTTCAGCATGTCGACAAGGATGGATGGTTGTTCCTCACTGCCTGTTGGTTCGTCTGACTCCTTGCCCTTGCCATGTCTTGGAGGACTTTCTGCAAGACTACTTGCAATGCTGTCGGTCCTTTGCCGGTATGGATTTCGACTGCCCATAGTGCTAGCTAGGCTAATGATCTTGTGTCCCTTCCGGTACTTTCGTAAACCAGAGGCGCGATTGCTGAACGTCTTTGCCTGTGTTCCGTCGTTATCCTGGTGGTGTGGTATCTCGAAGTCTTCGACCAGTTTCAGAATAGAGTCACGCAGCTGGTGATAGTCCTTGTCCAAATCTGGCTTGTCCGACTCCGTTGAATCACCATCCGTCTCACTCGTAGAAGAGTTCTCTTCTTCGTCCGGCTCGTCATCCGGATCATATGTCATGCTGGTAGAGAGAGTATTACCATCCGCAGATATGAATAGGACAGCCCAGCGTTCGGCACATGGGTGGCACGACCCACAGACCACGTCGTGCCCAAGAATTTGAACCATTTCGTGCATGGCAAGTCGTAGACGGTATCCATCGTCCTCGTAAGTTCCTACATGCCTTTGGCCATCTGCATCTTGAAACTGCGGTGAGTATGCATGTGGGCTGCCAACCCGCTCTTCGTCGAATATCGGCTCTCTTTCCGTGGTAGCATCGCTGACGACTGACTCCGCGCTAGTGCTCACAACCGACGCCGTGTCAAATGTTGCTCTTGACATTGGTGCCGAGAGCACTGAGAATCCGGAAATAGACGGGGCTCCAGATCGCACGCTGTTTGACCGTTGCGACAAGGGGCGCTTCTCCGGAAACAAGGCGTTAACAAGAGTTGCAAGGTCAGCCGGGCTGACAATAAGATACGGATGAACCTCGACGGTCTCCCTGAGAGAAGTTATGGACCTGGCAGGTAAGAGCCTAGGCTTTGACTTGCGGCCCTTCGAGTCCTTGAACCGTCCTAGCATGTTCTCAATGTGTACCTTAATCCTGGGTGGAGTGGACACAGGGGTTTTGTAGCATGTCATCTCGACGACGAGGTGCTGTGCTCGGAGAGCTACATGTTTGAGTATCTTCTGGCGGCCGTACTCTGTGATGTGGTATTCGGCCATCAGACCATAACTTTCCGGGTAGATGACAACTCCCAGGAGCCAGACGGAAAACAGCCACTTGTAGATAAACCATCTACGGGTGCTGTCAACGTACTTAGGGTCTAGCCTTTTGAGAATTTCGCTCCCTAGTTCGATCAAGCCTTCTGGTATGCCTGTGCCGTCCTCATCGTCAATGATTTCAAAAAGTTCATCTGTGGCACGATCGTAGAACTCCTCGGCAGCGATCTGGTCCTTGGCTGTCCAGTCCGAGAGATTAAAGCGGGTTCCATGCTGATCCTCTGCACGATCCAAAAGAAATGCGCCATCTTCGAGAATCTTCATGAGGTACCATTCCATGTTGGATTTACCAGACCAGTCACGCATAGCAGTCCAAGCATTGAGTACAGAGGTAAGGATCGGTTCGACACCGGACTTCTGTTCGGATATTAGCCGAGCACATGTGGAAGCCCATACCGCCGTTCTTCTCTTGTCCTCTGCGCTATCGGGGCCTGCAGAGTTAGCGAAGCAGGTATACACCAAGGCAGACAGTGGATCGTGCCGCTGAAAGGAGAGAAGACGCTCAATAGCAGTTCGATCCTGTGTGGGGTTTCTACCGGCCGTGGCTCCTGTTCCTCGTGCGGATGGACGGCTGTGGTAAGGAAGAACCGAGTCAATGGGCTCCAAACCTTGGTGGAAGCTAGTGAGAGATGCGAGCTCTGATGAACTGAGTGATGCAATCCTTGTAGCAACATAGTCAGGGTTGGTTCTGATCTGCGTCAGAAAGTTCAAGAATGTCTCTCTGGCTTGGGCCGAGATGTCATTGAGGAATGGAGTGATGGACCCTATGGCCATACCAGTGCCGGGAACGGAGCCATTTGGACTTGGCAGACTTTCTGAGGAACCAATACCGGAAGGTTGCAACAAATCCATATCCGGGTCCATGATAGCAAAGCGCCGCAGTTCATCACAGCTTTTCCGTACGTCAAGCACAGCGGTATATAACGAGGCAAAAGTTCGCTTGTCCTCTCCACGGAAGCAGTCAACGAGATTTCGATGGGCTAGGTCACCACATCGCGTCAGCCGAGCCGACAGGGCAGTAGAAACCAGGCTCCGCTGCAGTCTTATCCTTGTGTTAGCGCGCTTGCGCTCCTGATATTTGGATAGCCGGACCAGATGCGCCAGCTCCTCGAGTGTAGTCCTGTCATTCTCGTTGTCGCCTTGGATTGGATTCACATATAAGGAGACATCAGGTAGAAGATATCGAGGGAATTTGGCTCTATTTGAAGGCAACGAAGGAGGAATGTCGATAGAATCGAGGCTCTCGGAGGAATCTCTCGCGGTCGTGGGAGGAGATATTGGACTTGTATGAGCTACGATCGCTTTGCGGTTGGTTGCCGGAGTAGGAGGCTGGAGTGCAGGGCCACGACGGGGAAGATCTTCGCTCCGCCGAATAGGGAGCGTCATGTTCGTATCGGCGTGCCGAGTAGGACTCCTCGAGTCCGAGCGGCGGGTGGCAGTAACTTCCACATGTTCCGTGCGTGGTCTGGAGGATCTCGCTACTTGTGCGGTGGAGACGGAGACTTCTGGAAAGACGACAAGGTCAGTAAGTAGCTCCTTAGCGTCATCTAGACCTCTGGCGCTGAGGATAGCGCCGGCCGTTATTCCAGGCCTAGACGTACGAGGCGAAGCTTTTGAGGGAATGGCGACAGGTGAAGAGAGAGAGCGTTGCATGGAGCTCATAATGACGCCATGGACCGTGATCCGACGCTGTACTTTGTGAGCTTTCCGGCCCTACTGGCAACGCCGCTGGCGACAGGGCGTTCGGCAAGCTGCTCGAGTCTAAAGACAGCCAACAGCCGGGTGTGAAGAACCAACAAGCACTGTCGCGTAGTGGACGAAAGCGCGATGCCGCAGCTTCAATGTTATCTCGAAGCGCGAAAGGGCGGTATTTGGTGGTTCGTCCCGCGAACGAGACCCCCTGAGGTCTAAGTGAGTCGCATGGAGACTGATGTATCTATGCGAAAGCGACCGTTCAGTGGGACAATCGCTATGGTGATCAGGGAGACTCAGTTGACGAAAGAAAGCCAACGCGTACAAACAAATGGTGTATATCCTTCAAGAAAGGAGATTTGAGGGTCGTGGCTTCAGAGGCAGGTGTTGATGTACTCGTCGTGGCGCCAGGAAGGCAGGCAAGCAGCCAAACATGCGTGGGGTTGCGATCGAGCGGGAAGGCTGGCCGCGAAGACTGACGCTAAACCGCTTTTAGTCAAGAGGACCTCTGTCTGCCGGGGGAGACAGGGGGTCTTGCGCACGGATCAAATGCCAGCTCAATCCTGGTCACACTCAACCCAAGCACAGCGCCAGTGTTTCCCATTCTCCAATGAGTTTGAACACTGAATCTGTTGGGACCTTCTTTCCCGTGTACTGTAAAATGGTGATTGCATAAACATGTACCTACCACAGTCCCTACAGTCCCTACCTACAGTCACAATTCTTGTATTTACAACTTTGCTAACCTAAGCTAAATACGTAGGTACTTCTAAGGGCGGCTAGTAGCGGGCTGTCCCGCTCTACCCCTCGTCGAGATTCAACTGTTTGGAACTTTACCATCGTCCGTATCTTCCGCAATCATCGATCGTGCCTAACTTTGATTCCTGCCTCCGGAATATTCAGGAAGGTAGGTCGTCGCCTTTGGATGCAAAGTCGCCACAACTGCGGTCTCTGATGCCCGTATCGGCGGCGAACCGTGCCAGCGCATGGGGGGCGTTCACACAATGCCGCAAACCGAAAGTCCGTCCAAAATTTAGGTCAAAAGAAGGCCGGTGCTGATGAAGGCGCTGCTTACTTGGTCTCTCTATATCATGATGACACTGCCAGCTGTCTGGTACTCGGACTTTCCGTCTGTCCTTTTTTCCAATCCTTGACCGCCACGAGGTGAGTTTGCACCAGTGCAGAAGGGGTTGGAGCACCTATGAGCTGGCCTTGCATGAGGCCCCCGCTGCAGCCAACCTCCGTCTCGCCTCCTGCTTGCCGCGGCCAAGCGGCTCTCTCCAATCTTCCAATTCCACGACACATCCCCCAAACCGATCAGATTCAGCACACAAGATCTCCCTATCTTGTGTTCTTCCTTGCTTAACGTATTCAGCGGTGAAGCTGAGTCGGACCGCAGTTTACCAGCCTCCACAGTTTGACCATAACCTTGCCAAAAGCTGCCAACGCATCATCTACCAATAGGGATGACCACCATAAAGCTTCAGGGCCAATCATTGCATTGTACACCTCACCACCTTCATGCAAACCGTCTCTGACTGGCCCCTACGACTTCCTTGAGCCCTTCTCCCGTTGTTCGACTCATTGTAACGCAACGAAGCGACTGCCACTCGCGTAAGAGATCCTTGAATGCAGCCCGGTGAGCTATCAGCCGGAGTTGGTCTTCCCATGCGCAGGTCTCTCGTCTTCGACGTCCGACTGGTTCAGCAGCCGGGACCCGGGTGAGACGGCTGGTGGCCACTTACCTCGCGGATCCAGTCTCTATTCTGGCGATTCTGGAATCTGAGACCTAGCCCTGACTTTCAACTCTCATAAGTTTTATTCCCTGGATATCTGACCTGTTTCTCGCCGATGGTGGCAAGCAGGTAATTCGCTTGCTGATTCGATCCTTCGACCGACCCCTCTCCCTGCTTTGGTAAGGCCCCGCCACGGAACGTCGTCCGTCTGTTCCATGCTTGATAGCAGGGATCTTTTGGGAGCCTCCGTCACTTATCGACTTGTGTTTGCAGTGTGATAGTAGGATCACCGACATAAACACCTGTGACGATGCAAGACGCTGCGCAGTCACATTCAATCAGCTGATCATGGGATACTCCTCCTGTCGGTGCACTCGGAGTAGATGTGGTTCTTTTCAGGCTGTTGAAGTTAACATGTAGGGCATTTGGAGAGTTTCTCACATACAGCGCACTAGACTCCAGTGATAATCATAAGGAGTGAGCAGCACTATCCCCTATCCGCCGTCTGGCGACAATGTCGATGACACAGGTGAATATGCAATTATACGTGACGATAACGAGCCGTTGGAAGATAGAGAGAGTTTGCCTGACCAGTATTGTCTAACTCTGCCTTTTCCTACGTACATCATCTCTGGAGATACCTTGTCTAAACACACCCTTCATACTAACATTCGAAGTCACGCCGGCCCAGACGCATAACCCTCCCAAATATCCCCGCATAAGTAATGGCCCGGCGACTACGTCCCGAAGAGCACGCATATTCACGAGCCTACCACTGGCTGGACACCCTATGTTTTTCCAAGACAACGCCACACGTCAACACCAAGAGGCACACAAAGCTTTTAAAACCGCAGCATGACGTAGAGTACCCGAGCCCACCATCAGAGGCTATCACACATATGGACTACCTCGCCAAAGGTAAGAGTCCCCGTGCCTACTCCCCCCTGCCAAACCGAACATCAAACCCCTTGAGCACACTCATGATACTAGCCGCCTCGACCTCGATGGGCTGCCGCCCCGCCACATGCGCCGGCGCGGCACGCAGTCGCGGCAGCCACTCGCCGATCTGGCTGGCGGCCTCGTCAAAGTGCCTGTGGCTGGCCAGAGTCTTGTACGCATCCGCGCACGACAGGCTGAGGCCGAGCTTGCCGCTCGGCGGCTCGGCCGGCTTGGGAAGCGACTGTTGTTGCTGCTGTTGTTGCTTGCAGCAACCACCGCCGGCCGAAGCCGAGCCGCCGCAGCAGCCGCCACCGCCTGCTGCCGAGGAGGAGCCGCCGTTGTTGGAGCGTTCGAAGTTGGCTGCTAGGGAGCGGCAGAAGAGGCCTGATACCGGGTCCGCGATGCACTGCGCGCAGGTGCCGGGTCCGCCGGGTCCGCAGGTTGACCGGGCTGAGGGCTGCGGCTGGCGGTTGAGGGGTGGGAGCTTGATGGCGCCGGTCGCCGTGACTTCCATTGGTGTTGGGAGGGTCAGAGGAACGACGTCATCATCTGATGGCGGTGGCGTGTGTGTCTGTTGCTGTGCCGGAACGGCGGTTGCTGTTGTGTTATTGCTTGACAGGGAGGATGTCACTGGCGTGGGCATGATGGGTGCTTCGGCGCAGACGCAGTATCCGCCGTCGGAGCAGAAGCCACATGAGTCTTTCATCTCAACCGAGAGTTGTGGCTGGTCTCGCGATTGGGACTGTGTTGTCATGATGATGCGGGATGTTTCTTGCACGGTTGACTCCGGGTTGGTAGTTGTGCGAGTCTTCTGCTGCGAGAAGATGGCGGTAAAGTCAGTCTCCATAGGCGTAGTAGGCTCCGGATTTAAACGTTGTCGCTTCTCGTCAGGCTGTATGAAGGTTGAAGATGGAGAGCTGGCTCTCAACGGCCGCTTGAGATCAGGTATGTCGGCCGTCTCAGCTTGAAGTGCTTCCAGGCAGGCGCATCGGCTATCAACTGTGCATTTTCCACAGCCAACTGCTGTCTCGGCGATGGCAACGCTGGCGCAAAGACACGGTTCATTCGGTCCACAGGACCCACACGTGATATCGGTTGAGGCAGGTGGCTGCTCTGGAGGTGAAATGATGTGGGAGATTGAGAACGGTTGCGCAGCCAGCTTGGGTGCGACCGGCCGACCAGTGCCCTGTGCTTGGGGGCTGCCGAGTCCAGCCTCCTGGGGATGCATCGGAGTTGCACGAATGCTGTGTCTCATCCGGTCTAGCCTCTCCTTCTCCAACGTGCTTTGCAGCCATTGACACCTCGACCGCAGCGTCTCACTCTCGACTTCGAGATGGCGTATCTTCTCTTCTAGTTCATCCTCCCTCTTTTTATGCTCCTCTTTAACCTCAGCCAGCTCTTCCTCCAACTCGCCGACTCGTGCTGCCCTCCTCTCGCGAAATGCTCTTTGAGCTGCACGGTTCTGAGCCTTGCGCTTCGTCGGCGGAGTGTCTGTCGCGGGCTTACGACCCGGTTTTGGCCGCGGCGGAATAACCCATTCCTTGCTTGTCATGCTCAGCTGCGTCGCTGGACTTGGGGAAAGCGCCGAGGCCATGGTCATTTTGGTAGCCTGGGCGCCGGGAGTAGTAATTGCTGTCAGCCTCGGGGCTGTGCCCGCTTTGATAGCGAGGGCAGGTACGGAAGCAGATGAGCTTGAGGTGGACGACGGTGTGGGAGGTCCTGGAGGTGACGGAGCCGCATTGACCGATGTGGATATAGAGATATTTCTTCGCCGAGGTGCGATTGTATGCCCGGAAGTTGTTGATTGAGAGCAAGTCTCGGATGGTGATGCTGTCATTTTCTCGGCGTCTAAAAGCGGGTCTCGGCCGAGGACGGGTTTGTCGTGGGAATTCCGAGGTGGGCTGTTGCTGTCGTGCCACCACTCAAAGAGCGCTTTACCTTCCTGATGACTGTGCGAATCTTATCAGATCCGTGAGGGGTCGTGAATCGCGGCCTTGGAAATGACGGGTATTGGCTCAGATATTATAGTACCTACAGCAGTCGACACTGCGCGTCGGACGCTTGAGCAGGACAGATCGAGTCTGTTCGGCTTTGCTCGGCCAAAGTAATAAGGAGAAAAACTTGAATGACACCCGCACCAAGGTCGATGAAGCATTAGAGCTCGAACGCACGAAGGTGTAAGCTCAGGTTGGTTCAATCCTCGCAGCAAACTGGATGTTTGTTCTTTCTTAGTTGACGAGTTTGAATTTTCCAAATGTCAGATAAGTGCTCAGGCGGCCCCCCTTACTAAATAACCTCGTGATCTGTCCCTACCAAGAGGCCGGGCAAACTTGCGGCCAGGAACGGAGAGGATTCTGAGGGCTTGAATGGAGAGATCAGACCCACTGATGAGATTGATAAGATGATTGTGGGTCGAGTTTATGATGAAAAGGGCAAGCGCAGACCTTAGCCTCTACTTACCGGATCCGCTCCAGCGAGGGGTCACACCGAAGAAGGTGCGAGATCGGACATGGCTCAAGATGTAGTATGTGATGCTCAAAGATTTGGTCAAAGGCGCCAAACGGATTAATGGTTGAGAGGTTAGAGATGCACTACTGTATTCATGCATGGGGATGTCATATGTGTAACAAAAATTCCACAATGGCTCGTTTTCAAGGCTGGTTGAGCCATTTGAGAATACGGATACATGCGGAAGGCCGGAAAACACGCTATTTTATGCTCCTCGAGAAAGGCTTGCTGGAGCTGAATTAGCTGTGGTCGTCCCCGCTATGATTGAGTTGGTTCATGGCAGGCATCTAGTCCGTAGAAACTTCAAGGCCGATCCAGTGTGTTGTGTAGCGGAATACGCCGCGCGTCTCGAGGCGTACTGTCCGGACTCTCAATTCAGAACATCGAACCAGTTGACCCTTTTCAATTCCGTCCGCAAAGCATGTGGTTGGTATCTGGAGGCTATATAATTCTGTCAAGAGTATTGTGAAAAAGATCTGATATTTTGATGTGATAACAGGCAGGCCAAGGTATGGCACGTTTCGTGCTCTCAAAAGTAAAAGCGGGGCAGCAAGTCGGTCCTGACGTCTAGATCTGTCCATCCATCAAACAAAGCACGTCAAGAACCAGCATCGAGTAACCGGAATTCGGCACCTCGCAATCAATACCAAGGCCGGGTAATAGGCAATGTATATATGAAGCTTGATTGCTTAAGTTCCCATTATCTCAGCCTCGCAGCACCACAAGATTCCAGCATACAACCTTGACATCAAAAGAGCCAAGTTCAATAGCCAGACCGCAATCCAGATCTGAGCCCCGGCGGATGTGGTGACGACCGCTCTACGAACCAGTCCTGAGCTTTCTGCTTTGCCCTGAGGCAGACGAGCTCGTTTCGAGCAACAGACTCACAATGGCGACCCTCTCGGCACCAAACACCTCCTTCTCCCGTCCTAGCTCCTCGCACTCAGCAGCCTTCCCGCCCTCCACCGCGCCAACCGACCGAGACACAGACTCCGACTCCGACCCGGACTCCGACTCTCCCCTCCCTTTCCCCACAGCGCTACCGCGGCGCGACTTCCTGGCCCCCGACTTCGATGCCGCGACCTACCTCTCCGCCCTGCATGCGGGCGGCCCGTCTGCCGCAAGGCACCAGTCTCTGGCCGACCTGAGGACGGAGCTGCGGGAGCGCAGCTCCGCCATATCAGCCGAGCTGCTGGAGCTGGTGAACGCGAACTATGCCTCTTTTCTGGGGCTGGGGGACGAGCTGCGCGGCGGGGGGGAGAAGGTCGGGGACGTGAGGGTCGCGCTGCTCGGCTTCAGGCGGCAGGTCGAGGAGGTTCGGCGGCTGGTCGGAGAGCGGAGGGGCGAGGTCGGACGGGTCGCTGGGGAGTTGGGCCGGGTCAGACGCGGGATTGAGTTAGGGAGGGGGATGGTGGAGTTGGATGAACGGTTAGCCCTTTTGGAGGGGCGCTTGGAGGTGCAGAGTTATACTGCGAAGGATAGGGTAAAGACGGAGGATGAGGAGGGGTGGTGGGATGAAGGGGATAGCGACGAGGAGGAAGACGGGGAGGTGGAGGCCGGGTTTGTGGGTAGCAGTCCTGCAAAGTTGGAGTCGCTGGTCAGGAGTTATGTTCTTATCGAGCAGCTCGCTGATTCGCTCGGGAGAGATCTGCCGTTCGTCAGGAAGTTGGAGGAGAGGATGTTGCGGTGTCGGAATACGATACTGCTAGATTTGGGTACGGCACTAAGAGAGGCCCGAAAAGCTGGGTCGCGAGGCCAATTACGCCTGCTGAAATACTTGGGCATATATGCGATGTTAGATGCTGACGCCGAAGCGGTAGCTATCCTGGGCGAGAAGTAGATGAGGGTAAAAGCCATGTTCGTGAAGACCATCTTAGAGACCCATGTCACTTCAACTTTCCACTATTGGTACAGGAATTAAATGCTATGTTATCATACAAAAATGCTATAAGACAGGTGGGCAGTGTAGAACTACATAGGTCCCTGCAGATGCTCGGGTGTTATCTTGTCGTCAGTGGGGTTGAAGCTCGCGTTTAAGCTGAAGCCAGGACCATTCGTCGAATGCAGCACGACCTCCTCGACCTTCTTGTCGATCTCGTTTTCCAGCGCCGAGATATCCTTCTTTACCTGCTTCATCATGGCCTTGATGTTATCCGCCAGCATCTGTGGGGTGAAGCCCAATTGTCCGACTGCCATCCGCACAACACCGGCGCGTTCCCTGTATTCATCCGCGCCGATCATTTCTCGCATGGTATTCCTGATGTTGCCGGTGATCGTCTTCATCTTCTGGCTGGGCATCAGCCCCTTGGGGCCCAGTATCTTGCCCAGGTTCGCCTTCTTCAGCGCTGACTCGCTTTCGGAATGGCAGATCAGCCTGTTGAACGGGATCTTGCCCTCTCTAATCGATGCAAACAACGACTCCTCTCCTACGGCTACAGCCCCTAGTTGGCGCGCCTCTGTAGCAATGGTGCTGTTCTCGGGACACACAACGCCCACTCTTATGTCGCTCTTGACAGGATGCGGAAGCTTGATGCGGTTTCGAATCATGGGACCATTCTTGAGTGTCCGGAGCTTGACTGCTAGGTCGTACTTGACCACATTAGGGGGCCGGCCGACTTCAAAGGCACGGGCATATCTAGTACCGCTTTCGTTAGGATATTGGACAGGGTACGCATTCTTGATGAACCGTACCTTATAGCGTCGCAAAGGGAAAATTGCTCTTGATCACTGAGATCATATGATCGGAAGGACTTGTGTGTCTTCTTCTTCTTCTCTTCCCTCTTCTTCTGGCCGCCTGGTCGTGGTGATCCCGACGCGAACCGAGACTGTGTAGATGCAGGGCCGGTTGAGGGGAGGAGGAAGCGTGGTATTGAGGTCGCGGAGGATGTGGAAGGCCTGGAGGATGTAGACAGACTTAACCTTGTCATAGAGGCAAGGAATTGGTTCGCTGTGGCCATGGTGGTGGGATATGGCACCGTCCCGGCATGTAGGTTGAAGCTCCTGGTCGGCTTAAAGCTCTAAGAAAAAAGTCCACCGTCTCGTCGAAAAGCCGTGCCTGAAACTGCAGGCCGACGCGACGAGCAAGGGGTCTTATCTTATCATGTCGGCTAAACCCCGGTTCTCGTGACTGTCTCTCCTCCCCGCCATTTAGTGAGCTCCAGTGATGACTCCAAAATTTACGACGGCCGAATTTCACCCCACCATCGTCAATTGCCCCTCTAAAGTTTCTTACGATTAGCTTGTTCGACACCATTCTTACAACCCTTACTGCCGAGACTGTCATTGAGTCAAGATGAAGTTGGACGAGCTCAAACCTTTGGAGGCGCTACTCACTGCCGACTTCCGGCAAATCGAGCCTCGTCTCCAGGCCCTCGACAAACACCTGACGCTTCGGACGTACCTCGACGGCTACACGCTTGGAGATCTCGACACCAAGATCTGGCTTTCCCTTCGAGGCAACCGTGCTGCCGTATCTTTCATTAGGAAAGGAAGCCTGGCAAACCTAACACGCTGGTTTACCTATATCGAGGAGTCGCATCCCGAGATACAAGCAGAGGTCAATGCCAAAGACAAGGCTGCCAAAGCCAAGGTTGCTGCCGCGAGCAAAGCTGGAGCGAGTTACTCACTGGCGCTGCAAAATGCGGATAAAGGCGTCGTCACACGCTTCCTTCCCGAGCCATCGGGCTACCTTCACATCGGGCACGCCAAGGCAGCGCTGCTCGCTGACTACTTTGCCCACAAAGCCTACAAGGGTACTCTGCTCCTTCGCCTTGACGACACCAACCCCTCCAAAGAGAAAGAGGAGTATCAAGATGCTATCATCGAGGATCTGGCATTGATGGGCATCAAGCCCGACAAGCTATCCTACACGTCCGATTATTTCGAGTATCTTCACGACATGTGCGTTAGGATGATCAAGGAGGGCCACGCCTATGCCGACGACACAGACCAGGAGACTATGCAGAAGGAGCGATGGGATGGTATCGAGTCCAAACGCCGTAACCGGACCGTCGAGGAGAATCTCAGCATCTTCGAAGAGATGAAGAAGGGCAGCGAGGAGGGCCTGAAGAATTGCATTCGTGCCAAGCTCTCCATCAACAACCCCAACAAGGCCATGCGGGATCCCGTCATTTACCGCTGCAACGTCACAAATACCCATCACCGCACGGGTGATAAGTACAAAGTCTATCCCACTTACGATTTCGCGTGCCCGGTTATCGACAGCCATGAGGGCGTTACGCATGCATTAAGGAGCACCGAGTACACAGATCGCAACCCCCAGTACCAGTGGTTCATTGACACTTTGAAACTGCGTCAGGTCTATATGTGGGACTTTGCCAGGATGAACTTCATCAAGACCTTCCTGTCTAAGCGCAAGCTGGCCAAGATGGTCGACACAGGTCGCGTTTGGGGCTGGGACGACCCTCGTATGCCTACGATCCGGGGCGTGAGGAGGCGCGGTATGACTGTTGAGGCACTGCGGGACTTCATCCTCAAGCAAGGGCCAAGCCGCAACGTGGTTACCATGGACTGGACAACCTTCTGGGCGTCCAACAAGAAGGTTATCGATCCTGTAGCACCCCGCCACACGGCCCTTCTCAAGAAAGACCTCGTCAAGGTCACAATCACAGGTGCTGAGGCGCCGTCGGAGCCGACCACCTCGGAGAGGCCAAAGCATCCCAAGAACCCTGCAATCGGTACTAAGAAGGTTGTCTTCGCCAACGAGATGTACCTCGACCAGGCCGATGCCAAGTCGTTCAAGAAAGATGAAGAGATCACCCTGATGGCTTGGGGCAACGCCTTCATTCGGGATATCGGTGCAGGCGAGCCTATTCCTTCCCTGACAGTCGAACTCAATCTCAAAGGAGACGTCAAGTCTACCGAGAAGAAGGTCACGTGGCTCGCGTCCAAGGGCCAGAACCTCGTCCCTGCTGAACTGTGGGACTTCGACTACCTTATCACTAAGGACAAGCTGGATGAGGACGACAACCTGGAGGACTACCTGAACCCAGTTACTGAGACGATGGACGAGGCTTTCTGCGATGAGGCTGCAGCGGGCTTGAAGAAGGATGACATCATCCAGCTCGAGCGGCGTGGATATTACAGGGTGGATAAGGGGCTCGATGACTGGGCCGAGGGTGAGCAGAAGAGGCTGGTGCTGTTCTGTATCCCAACCGGCAAGACCGGAGGAAAATAGGCTTGTTTGTGTACGGTTCGGTCATGACAGCAGGGCAGGGGAGCCATGAATCTTTATCTGTGGCTAAACACAAGCATTTTGCCAATGAAAAAGTCAAGGAAGGAGAACCGCTATCGCTAATCATTGCATCTGTCTACGCTCTCGAATGGCTTCCAGGTCAACGGTTGCTTATTGCCGCTTTGTTTATCCATATGTCCCTATTCCATCCTGAACTATCAGGAGACAAGGCTCCTATCATGGTGCGGTTTCAACGATGTCATTCGTGCGCTCAAACATACGCTCAATTGGCTCAACACTTCAGCGCCAAGACACGGCTGGTTGTCGTTGAGGTCGATAACTACAGTTCTAGGAAATCGGCCGTGTTCCTCCCGCGCGTTCGGGTAAATATCATACCAAACCTGCTGCCCCGCGGCTGAGCTTGCCAGATCAACGTGTTAATGCTGACATCTGTCTGAGAAGTATTGACAAACAATCACTGAATACAGAGGCTCTAGCGGCTCACCTTCTTGTCACGGCCGAGACAGCCATCACTTACCGAAGCATTGGGCACACAGCAGTAGAGAAAGCCAAAGTGCAATCTACGCAAGTACTATTACGGTCGTCTCCCAGCTTACTCGTTGTTCGGATACCACCGTCCCATATAGTGCCAGAATCCCTCACCAGGTCATCGGAATCAGAGTCTGATCCCAGCAACCAAAAATAGTCCCGACAGAGAGCTTCCTCGCCAACACAAAATGGCAGAAAATGCCGTAGCCCTTCGACTCGATATTGCTTTCTGTGTGAGATGCGTCCTGAGTGGCTATATTCTCCCGGTAAAACAGGGAGGAACCCTCCAAGACACAGCACCCCCAACACCTCCGAAGATCCGAGGAGCGGGAAGCGACTCTGGTAGCAAGGTCACAGCACTCGCTTGAGGAAGGGTTGTAACGCCATTAGCCGGACCACATACCAGGCTCATGTGTGTGGCTCGGTGTACATCCAGCCTCGTCAATAAGTGGCAATAACAGAACCTCAGAGAGCACGAGGGCATGCGGTGGGTGCAAAGAGCGCCGGGACTAGATGAACTTGTCCTTGGCGGACCAGTCACAGACCGCTCCCGTTTTCTTCGCAAGCTGGGACAAGGAACCGAGGCACGTCTTCCTGATGAGCCTCATAACAGTTAAACAACTATCTCACCCCTGGCCAGTAAGGTGGCACGATATCCTGGAGGGATATTGAGCTTCATCCCGGGCCCTCGGTCTGTGCCAACATTGGATGACAGACGGGCGGTCACAGCTATCTCAGTTTGCGCTGCTAGACCATGCTTCTATTTCAGTCCTTGGATCAGTGACAGCCTTTATTCCGGGTCGACCACTGCGTCTGCAAGCGCTATTTCCGCTTGCCGGCCGCTCATATCGATGTAAGGCACATATAGGACTGCCTCCCGCTGTCCTGGATCAAAACTCTCATGACCTGTTCCTCTCTTATTGTTCCGTCAGTACTTCCTTAGAGTTCTTAGAGTTGTCAGCAATCATGCGTGCTCAAGTGCTATTCGTCCTGTCTCTGGCAGCAGGGCGCCTGGGAGTGGACGCCGCAGCCGCGGCACCCGCTGCTAATCTCGGAAGAACATTAACATCTTGGGACTGGTATGTCCTCAATCATATCAACATGGCCGTCCAAAGTACTTCCTCTAATATCGCGACAGTTGTAAACCAGCGTGCGCCTGGACAACCAACCTCCGCAAAGCCAAAGCCAGGTACGCCGCCTTCCCCCCCTCGTCTCCACCTAGTCTTGCACCCGTTCTCGTCCTAACACGTCCCCTTCCAAAAGCGGCTCGGTAGCAGTCTGCGACAAGTCCGACAACCCGCTCACCTCGTCGCGCGGGGCGTCGGCCGCGTCGGGGTGCGACAAGAACGGCAAGGGCACGGGCTTCCTGTGCTCCGACTACGCGCCCAAGCCCGTGAGCGACGACCTGAGCGTCGGCTTCGCCATCACGAACGACGTCAACAACTGCTGCAAGTGCTACGAGCTGTTCTGGACGGACGGCGCGGCGGCGGGGAAGCGGATGCAGGTCCAGGTCATCAACTCGGGCGGCAGTGTGGACAACGGTGTCAGGCAGTTTATTCTTTTAACTCCCGGAGGAGGGGTTGGGCCGAACACGCAAGGGTGTGATGCACAGTTTGGGTATGATTGGTAAGTTATTCCCGCGTCCAGTTGCAGTCATATACGCTCGTTTGAGGGTTTGTTGAGGGGATGAGCCTTCGAGACTCGAATACTCCTGATCAGGACTGTGAGATCGTACGAAATGGGAAATGTGTCATCAAGCTGACTCGGAATTATAGGGGCCGTCAGTATGGTGGCGTGATGCAGAGGGAGGACTGCGAGTCACTGCCCGACTATCTCCAGGGCGGCTGTTATTGGCGATGGAACTGGGCTAAGGGCGATGTCAATGGGTGGAACGTCACATACAATCAGATTTCATGCCCGGATGCCCTGACAAGTGTCTCCGGCTGCTCTAACTGAGCTTGCTACCCACGTACAGTTTTAGCTACTCGGGCTCTGTGCCTGGATGACAGGTTTCGATGCAGACGGGAAGGGTGGAATTGGTCACCACGAGAACACCACGTATGCAATCAATAATGTATAAATGCTTTAATAGTCATGCTTAAATAAGTCTGCTCATCTGGAACTCGACGCATACGGGGCATCAAACGGGTAGCTGGATGTAAGTATGCGTGCCAATGTCACGTACAATACGAACCTTAACTACGCAAATGTAATGGTTGATTTGCAGGAACTGAGACAGTGACTTGACTCAATTGAGTCTAACTATGAGGAAGTATCGGCTGTTGCTGGGATCATGCATAGGTAAGTGTTGATTTTCTCTTAATGGTGCAGTATGTTTGCCTGCCTTTTTGTTCAAGTCCTAGAGTCTAGATTCTGGCAAAACTATACTGCTACCTTATGACTCCTATCTTTCGTGGTAACCCTAATATCAAGTTCTTCTTTATGGATTTATTCAAGTGAAAAACGTATTTGTAACTTGAAAGATTGGACATCGCATGTTTGCAGGTATAACTTGATCTCCATAGAACCTAGGGTGGTTGCTCTGCGAAATCGCGACGATCTTCATGCTTTATCTTCCAACCAAGGACAGAGCCAGGTGTATCAACAACCTCTTGACTCTTATGGGCTAGTCATGTCCTAATAGCCCCATGCCAAAAAATCTCATCCCCCAACCTTGGCGAGCCCTTAAGAGCACGTTCCAGTACATGAAACCCTGGTCTGGTTGATCAGATACGGCCGAGCCTCATCCTTCAATCCCCATGAACACACTCCACTACCACCGCAGACCCCAGACATGTTCTCGCCGATTTCAAAATGGCCTATACCGACATACACTTTGGTCTGAATCGTTCCAACAACTGTGACGTTATTCACGTGCGTGAACCTGACGTCGAAGTTCGTGGTTGCGGATGGATATGTACCGTTTGTCTCAAGCATCTCGAACGTCCACGAGCCGTACTCGACTTTGCTGCAGTTGAAGACTTTGTTGTACGGCGGAGCACTACCTTCGAAGCTGGTGTTGCAAATTGCAGTCGTGGGAGGGAACACAGCAGGGCCGGTGGGTGACGGACCGGCGAGGATGGTGTTGGGGTCGGTTATTGTGATGTTGACGATGCTGAAGGGAGATGATCCTGGTCGGCCTGATGGCGAGAATGTGGTAACAGCGGATACTTCCCAGGGGGCTGGAGTCTCGTTGGGGCCGATATAACCTCCCGCTGTCAAGGAGGCTAGGCCGATAATGGCTGGGATGATGTAGTTTGAGAGCATCTTGTTTGGTGTATCGTTCAGCGGGCAGAGCAGTTCAGATGATTTGTGCCTCTGGGGATTGCAATCTTGGTAGAGACACCATTGATAGTCCCTTGTGGAGGGGCCTTATATGTGGCATACCAGTAACGTAACTTGTGAAGATCGAGCTTTGCAACTGGTTCTGGATCTGTCTTCATTCATGCCCGTCTTACGGAACGTTACTTGTCTAATACGACGAAGTAGGAATTCTTCGTTTTTCATCGAAACCGGGAAAGGATTCATTAATATCGAGATTATTGACTGGACCCTTGGTGGTGGCGGCTAAAGTTAAATGCACACATAGGGGTTGTATTTTTCGGAGAATCCACGAAGCTACGACCGCAAAGCGGACCTCTTTCTATTCTTGGAATCCTACCATCTGCTGCTTTAATCATGGCTAAGAACGTATAAACGTCCCATCACAAAACCAGGTATTTTACAACATTGAGCTCTCAAACAACGTGCTATGAGGCCTGGGTGAAGGTAGACTACCTAGACCAAGACTTCAGAGTGACCTATATGACATTAGCAACCAGAGGGTTGAGCGCTGTGGTCTTCTAAGTTTCTAAAGATTGCGTTTCAGGGTTGAATCTATCCTCTTCCACCATATCTTCATGGCTTGAGTAACGACCTACCGTACCAGGACATGCCTAATACGGCTCTAGCGTCAGGTCTACCATGTTGTCGATGTTCGATGTTAGCTTAGGTTGACACAAGGGTTAGGGTTGACGAGATGGGTGGACTGTGGACAATGTTCACGTCGGTAAACTTAAGCACTTTTTACGAAAGTTTTTGCTACGGTGGATTGATATTAAATAGTTTAAGTATTACTGTATAGTATCAAATGGATTAGTCTTGTTGTGAAATTGGATGGTGCATTGAAGATGCCCGTCTGCCGCGGGCCCTTTTGCGCACGATGACATCACAGTAGATGTCTATTGTGAGTACCGGTGACATCAAGCTGGTCCTGACGCATGGTTTGCACCACATCTCCAACAAACAACCTCCTCGATTGCAATAACGAGACACGTCTCTGCAATCGTACTTTTAGTCTCGTGACAGTGCAGATTTAAACTTGTCATCAGCTACCGAATCCAACATCAACAATGTTGTTTAACGGGTTGGTGACATCTATGCTCCTTTTCTCTCGCGTCGATGCGTTCCCGGCCGACCAACAGGTCCTTCCGTCTGCTGGAAATGCCCTTGACATTGAAGCCGACGGCATTGGAGATGTTAGAGAAGAGTACGTTGCTAGCCTACCCAGTTTTCGCATTGGCTGGTTGAAGCTGATGTGTACGCAGACTGAAAAAGGCCGAGATCATACCCACAGGTACGACTCAAGGTTTGCACCACACTTATACCGTGAGTCTAACATCACATGCTAGTGATTGATGACTTTCTGCCAATCCTCAGCCTGGATGTTGAGTGGTCCAAGAAGAACTATGCCTTCCTCGGAAACACCCTGAAGCCAAAGAAGCTCCAGGAGGTACCTACCGTAGTCCTCAAGGGTCCAGCAGCGTCAACAGATCTCTGCGGTTCGAATACGCAGTTCATCATTACCCTTACAGACCCAGATGCACCATCCCGGGATGATCCTAAGTGGTCAGAAATGTGCCATTGGATTGCTGCCGGAATATCTGCGTCGGCTGAGCTGGATCTCACTACAGGCAAGTGTTCGGCTCTCGCTCTGACGAAGCTCCACGAGATCATGCCCTACAAACCTCCAGGCCCACCGGAGAAGACTGGAAAGCATCGATACGTCTTCCTCGTATTCGCACCTGCAAATGGCACGACGGACGAGCTTCACCTGAGCAAGCCGAGCGATCGCCAGCATTGGGGAGGCGATGAGGAGGGACATGGCGTTCGGGACTGGGCGCAAGAAAATGAACTCGTTCCTGTTGGTAAGTCATTGTAACAAACTAGCAAACATGGAATATCCAGTACATTAACTTTGTGGACAGCCGCCAACTTCATATACGCACAGAACAAGAAGCAGTGATCTGAGATATGGTTTTGCAGCGATAGCCAAAGGGGTTAAGCTGAATCAACACATCGCCATCTCAATTGGAGAATGGATCAAACATGTTCTGGTTAGGACCCCAAATTGCTCAAAAATGGTTCACTGGCTAGCAATCAACAAGCATCGACCCGGACTAGCTTGTCTTGTAGGAAACCTTGGCCAGACAACGCGGTGATTGATTTCTGAACAACCTACTTCTTATGCTACTACTGGCACGTTACCACAGTGCAGCGATGCTTTACTATGTACGGATACGCGCCGTCCAATCTTAGGCTAGGCTAGGCATCGTGTGTGTGGGGGTGCCATCGTGGGAGCTTCAGGGCAGTTTCAGCCCTATGAAGCGTACACCACTTCCGAGCATGCTCGGAATTAGCGACATAAGCAGAAGCCAACAGACGTAAGCAACGCGGAGATTGCTCCACGAGCTCGAAGTGGTCAGAACACGAGTCCGAAGATAGGAATGGACCCGAGTCCGACCGTTTATTAATAATGGCTGCGCTCCACCCCTTGCGTCGATCCCTGTTTGATACCCTGGCTAGCCCAGGCAAAAGCCCCGGAATCTCGGCGGACGAATGCAGCCCCATCATTCCTCCACTGCCACACCAGCTTTAATAAGCTTATCATTCCCATTCCGCCGCGCTCCCGCCCGAGCATGCTCCTCCGTCTGGTGACTTTGAGGACGCGATCAAGTTGTAGTCGCGACAGCACGAATTACATACGCATTCTTTCATACAGGGTTCATTCCGGAATTAGTAATGCAGCTAGCCAACTTCTGTATGCACCCCTGATTGGAAACTTGACGCCTTACAAAATTTCCTACGCGAACTTCGTTAGAGGTTCACAGATGCAGTGAGGGCTGAGGGATGGATAGCTCATCTACCCGAAGTCCATCGCGGCCGGACCTGGAGAGTGGAGTAAGACGGAGTGATACCGACCTTGAGTCCACGGAGAACAAGCGACGCAAGATCCGCAAAGGCACCCGCAGTTGCTGGGAGTGCAAACGCCGGAAGATTCGGTGCAACTACGGCTCCGCCACCGACGCCATATGTATCGGCTGCCAGCGGCGTGGTACACACTGCCTCAGCCAAGAGTATCCTGAGGAGGCTTCTCGACCTGCTGAACGGGGTCAGCATATCGGTGACCGCATAGTACGTGTCGAGGCCTTGGTTGAGCAGCTTGTCCGGAAGGTTGGCAATTCATCACCACCAGACTCGCAAGCCAGTCCGCTGAGCACTATCACGCCCTCTTCTAAGACGGCCCCCGCAGACAGGAACGAGTGTGTTCCTGCTACACACTATGGCCTACCGACGCCTTCCTCCTCAGACGCCGAATGTACGCAGCTGAATACCTTTTCCAATGCGTCTCCTGTATGTCTTCCCTACTTGGGTTCGCCCATGGTCAATGAGACGTGGTGTACTAACATCTTCTACCGGTCATTCCTCAGTGCACGGCTCCATGTACAAGCTTAGGACCTCTGGTCGATCCGGAGCGTGCCTCGCCCGTGGCGAGGACATCCGGATCAAGCCTCACGCCGAAGCTACAGAAGCTATCCAGAGAACTCTACGCGGCTGTCCCATCAGCAGACGTCGCTCGTTACATCTGCGACTCGGTCGGCGGGTTCTCCCTCTACTTCCACCAGATGATGACGAGGTCGCAACCGGATTTCGAAATTGAAACGGCAACGCCGGCGCGGTGCGCTCAACTGCCATCTCCCGATGCTCACCCTCTCATAATTGCTAAGTACCTGCTCAATATCGCCGAGTTCCTGCAATACATACCGCACGATCCAGGAGTTATTGACCGGCTAGGGGAGAGTCCGCGGGCAATGATGAAGAGACTAGCCAATGCCGCTATCACCGCCACTACCAACGAGGAACTGATGGGCACCGTCGAGGGCCTAGAGTGCATAATACTCGAAGGTGCCTACCAGGCAAACAGTGGTAACCTCCGACGAGCTTGGCTTGCCTTCCGCCGCGGCATGGCTGTCGCTCAGTTGATGGGCGTCCACCGCAAGGGCGCCCCCAATGTCAAGAAACTCGACCCCAGCACCAAAGCAGACCCGCAGTTCTTGTGGTACCGCATGCAGTTCGCCGACAGATATCTGTGCCTCATGCTAGGCCTACCTGCCGGTTCGATGGACAACTCGTTTGCTGCAGAGGCGGCCATGGCCAACGAACCACCAATGAGCAAGTTGGAGAAGCTGATGGCCGTCATTGCCGGACGCATACTGCAACGGAACGAATGCACCCCCGAGACCTGCAACCTTGCCGAGACCCAAGCCATAGATCTTGAGCTCCAGAAAGCGGCCAAGACGATGCCGTCAAGGTGGTGGCTGCCGCCCAACCTGTCACAAATGGCGCAGAACCCGGATCAGGAAGCCATCTTCTGGGAGACGCTGCGGCTTATCAACCAGATATTCTACTACAACCTCCTCAACCAGCTACACCTCCCTTACATGCTCATGTTCTCCTCCGAAAAACACACCGCCTACAGCAAACTCGCGTGCGTGAACGCCAGCCGCGAGGTGCTCAGCCGCTTCATCGCCTTCCGCACGTGGAACCGCGTCGCCTTCTGCTGCCGGTCCGTCGACTTCTTCGCGCTCATGGCAGCCATGACGCTGGTGCTGGCCCACCTGCACGCCAACGACGAGCCGGACCTCAACTGCCTCGCCCACCAGCGGCACAGCGACCGCGCCATGATGGAGCAGGTGCTCGAGAGCATGGAGATGGTCTACAAGCTGAACATGGACGTGCTCTCGGAGAAGAGCGGCGACCTGCTGCGCCGGCTGCTCGAGATCGAGGCCGACGCCGCGGACGGGAGGCGCTACGACACGCGCAGCGTCATGGACAACATCGCCAACAACATGTCCGAGACGGACCCGGTGATGGAGTGCGAGCACAGCGCCTCGGACGACGGGCCGGGCGTCCTGCGCATGTGCATCCCGTACTTCGGCGTCATCCGCATCGCGCGCAAGGGCGGCATCTCGAGGGAGCCGCCGACGGTCTCCGAGGTCGAGCCGGCGCCGGCGCCGCAGCCGCTGGGCATTGTTGGGGTGGGGGACCGCGACAGCGTGCCGTCTAGCAGCAACCCTAACCAGAGTAACACCGCGGCGGGAGACGGTCGCGGCGACAACGACAACAGCTGTCCCGACTACAGCCACATCCAGATGCAGGGCGTGATCAACATGTCTAAGCTCTCGCCTCCGCAGCAGCAGCAGCAGCAGCAGCCAGGGGAAGGTCACCAGCAGAACGTACCGCCGCAAGACCACGCCCACCACGACTTCGGCGGAGGTGCGATCCAGGGGTACGGCTCATCCGGCGGCTTGATCGACGACGCGGCGGCGCTGCAGCAGCAGCAGCAGTACCCTTTCCCCGGCTTGGCGGCCAGCGCGGACGACTGGGCGTTTCAGGGGGTCGACATGGCGTTTTTCGATAACCTCATGAAGGGGCTCGACCAGAACGCTAACGCTGCTGGCGTGCAGCCCGTGCAGGTGCAGGGTGATAGCGGCGCCGGGCTGGGCTTCGGGAACACTTGGCAGTGAGTGTTTGTTGGGATGGCACGGAGATTGCGGATTTAAAAAGGGGGATATGGAGTTAGGGGCTACGATGTCAATGTTTGGAATTTTTTTGGAGTTTAGGCATTGGGGATCTGCGGATTGAGTCGTGATGAATTGGACGGTGGTCAATTATCTGGTGGCTTCATGTTTGTAGAGGACGGCGTTAGGGGTGGTGATGGGATCCGGCATTGGGTGGTTGGTATCGTGAGGCTTTATTGGCCCGCAGTGGTCAGTCAAGAGGACTGGAGTTTGAGATCTCAACTCACACAATTAGAAGTATTTCTACAAGGGTGACTCTTTTACGCCAGGTCTTGCATCAACAATAGTAATGGTATTATAGATAGTGTAAAAATACCGAAGAATTGAGGAAATGGTATGTTTTAGTATGAAGACACGCTGATAGCCAACATGTGCTGCTACCCGGTTTGCGCCGCGAAGGATGTCTAGATTCTACAGAAGTCTCCTAGGTTCAGTATCGCTTTACTCGTGATACAGCTGGAGCAAAAAACTTGAGTCGGGTCAGACGGTTAGATGTGGGTAGACTCACCGCAGATATACTCTTTATTCATGAGTGTGTTTTGTTGTGCGTGATGTGAGAAGTTAAGCAGAGGATATGGCCTAGCAGCGTGAATACTCAATTTTGACCATGAATATTTTACGGCATACCGTGTTAAGCTTTTGGCACTGCTTGAATAGCCAAAGGATCACTAATCATGAGGACTTGAGCTACTACGCAGTATAGTATTCCTCCTCGTCGATCTCGCGCTGAGATAAGACCTTGGGCCGGCGCCGGATCCTCTGGGGGCAAAATAGCCTCTGGATACCCACAGCGATGAGACGAACAAGATATATCGATTCGTTGGAGACCGAAGCAGTGATGTACGGACCTTCTGATAAGATTCCTCAGCATTTCTCTCATAGAAGGATTTATACCCTGACGACGGCGGTGATCCTCCTCGGATGATATGAGCGAGAACGACAGAGCTAGCCGAAAGGAGTCATTGGTGCTAAACCTTATAATAATACCTAGTAGAGCTAGCCAAAAGCAGTTGTCGCACTTAGAACCTTATTATAGACCGGAGCTCGGATTCTTGGCGTAAATGTGTCATGGCGAAGAGCGAAAGGGATCTACAGGCATTGTACGGCAGCGACTGCCAGATTGGTCAATGTTAGGACCCTAATGGAGACAATACGCAGCCAAGTGCAGGCGAAAAACCATGTAGTACAGTAAGATTGTAGGGCTGGCGGTAAGATTTTAGCATCAGTGGTATTTGAGATGGCGGAGACGCGTCAATCTCAGCGAGCCGTCGGGCAGCGAAACGACTCCAGATGGGTTTGGGCTCCAGTCGAAGGATTGTGACAGCGGACAGTACGTCTAAGGTGGACGGAGACAACAAATTCCCAGGAAGCAAATCCTAAGTATCCAGTCTTTTGCGGCTGTGTGCTCTGGATGCTCTGTATACGCGGTGCTCCCGTATTGGAGCACTCCCTTGCAGAGTCCTAGACAAGGATGGGCGGCTAGTAGGGTCGAGAGCAGGATCCCGAACAATGTTGATAATAGAGCGATGGACCTAAGAAAACTTCGAAGAGATGTTTGGAATCACACATGGTGCTTGGAAACTCGGCCGAGATGTGTTCCCGTTCAACTTGGCAAGGTGCTGACTGCTGACTGAAGTGAGACGCCTTCGCGGGTCTGAAGAATGGAGGAGTTTACCACCGGATTTAAGCATTGCAGCTGGAACATCCATAGGTTTAAGGGGTTGCTTCTTTGGGCATCCGAGCGGCAAGGACTTCAAGTCCCGTTGTAGAAGCTTTCAAACCTTATCGGTCCGAGACTCCTGGAACAATCGACGGGATGGCGGCCGCAAGCGTTGACGGCTGCGATTGTTGAGGCAGTGAAGAGAACTGGACCTCGCTGACGTAATTATAGGTACGAAGGTACTTCTTGGCATAGTGAATCAGGTTGACTCATAACCGCAATTACCTGAAAAAGGTTAGCGCAGATGAGCTATCCGCCGATTCTGAAATCATTTCGACGCTCATTTCGACGCTCAGCATCGACGCGCAACAGAAAAGATTTGAAATTTCAAAGCGCTCGAAATTGCGAGAAGCGACAATCTGGAATGATATGGTAACAGATGACAGTTGAATCGCATCATATCCTCTTAATCTGATGTCGTTGGAGAATCTGGGATATGGAGCTTTCTTAATAATCTCTTCGCTGAGCGCCCATTCTTCCGCCGAAGTCTCGGCGGTACCAAGTAACAGAGCGGCAGAGTGACACAGCGGAGTCCGGGCTCCAGTTACCTCCGGCACCTCTGCTTACTCTCTGCAGAGGCTTTCTAGTGCTGATAGGCTATAGTGTGGTAGCATCCGCTAAGTCCGGGCCACTACACGCTGTTCTTCCATCCCTGGAATGCGGCAGCGTCGACCGCAAGCCACCATCCACTAATGTGCGGCTCATTCTGACGATGCCGGCCCAAGTGGCCTGTCTCAGGCACATGATTGGCGCATCTGGTTACCAATAACGCCAGAGCGAAGAAGATCTGGCGCTCAGAGCCGGACAGATAACACTCCCGAACAATGCTGGATATGGAAAAAAGCTCGAGGGCTTACCAATTGCGGTCCAGAACGCCGGGGCGCGCTCCGTGTCACTTCTCTGCTGTAAAATGCGGTAGAGATACATGATACATGCGTATTGCGCCTGTACCATCTGGCACTCCGCCGAGCTCCATCACCTTACACGTCCGTACGTCAGATGCAGTTTCCATGCAGCCTCGATGACTCTTGCCCGAATTTACGCGTCTTATCCCCATCTCCCATGTCTGGGGTTCGGGCGGATCACTTGGTCAGCAATATCAGGCAGGGATGAGATACACTTCCACCGCGTATATATCATGGCCGTCTCATCTCGACCCTTAGCTCCCAGTCTAGCTTCCCTGACCAGATCACGACGAGCTTCCCCTGGTTGAGCAACTACTTGGCCCATAATATCGGACGCCAAAGTGGCTGATACCAAGGCAACACAAGTCAACATGAACTCGACAACCAGCACATTGGCAGACCCTGACCGGTCAAATGCACCAACACCCTTTCTCGAGCCTGAGAAGAACCGGGCCAATGTAGACTTCAGCGACAGATCTACCCGGGCACCTTCTACTAGTGATGTCGAGTACGAAAAGAACGAGAAGGGGGTCGGCGGCGGCGGCGACACGGACATGACTGACACGGAAACGGTGCGAGACGAGAACGCAGTAGACCAACCATCCGCCGACCCGGCAGAGGAGGAGTACCCGACCGGCTTCCGGTTGACCATGATCGTGGTCGCCCTCGTCCTCGCCGTCTTCCTCGTCTCCTTGGATCTGGTGAGTACCTAACTGGCTCGGTCCAAAGTGCTCGTTGAGTCGTGATACTAACAAGTGTGCAGACAATCGTCGCCACAGCCATTCCCAAGATCACTGACCAGTTCCACGGCCTGCAATACGTCTCGTGGTATGGCTCGGCCTTCTTCATGACCTTTGGTGGTTTCCAGTCAACTTGGGGCAAAGCCTACAAGTACTTCCCGCTCAAGACCACCTTCCTGCTCTCAATCTTCATCTTCGAGCTCGGCAGTCTGCTCTGCGGTGTTGCTCCCGGGCCCGTCGTCCTCATTGTCGGTCGTGCCATCGCAGGTGTGGGCGGAGCCGGTGCTGGTAGCGGCTGCTACACCATCATCGCCTTCGCTGCGACTCCCAAGAAGCGGCCCATGTTTACCGGTATTATCGGCGCTTCCTACGGCATCGCCTCTGTGATCGGCCCTCTTATCGGCGGTGCCTTCACGGACCACGTCTCGTGGCGCTGGTGCTTCTACATCAATCTGCCCATCGGAGGTCTCTCGGCCGCCATCATCCTCCTCTTTTTCACCACGCCCTCGCAGGCTAAGCCGGTCATCGCTCCTCTGAAGGAGAAGCTGCTCCAGATGGACCCCGTCGGCACCATGCTGATGATGGGCGCCATCATCTCCTACATCCTTGCCCTGCAGTACGGTGGCCAGGAGCACCCCTGGAAGTCTAGCGTCGTCATCGGCCTCCTTGTCGGCTTCGTGCTCATCCTGATCGCCTTTGCCGGGTGGGAGTACTTCCAGGGCGAGCGCGGCATGGTGCCTCCGCGTCTCATGGGAAAGAGGTCCGTCGGTGCCGGAGCCCTCTTCTCGTTCTTTTTCGCCGGGTCGTACTTCGTCATCATCTACTATCTGCCCATCTACTTCCAGAGCATCGACAATGTCGGCCCTACCGACTCCGGTGTGCGCAATCTGCCCATCATTCTCTCGGTGACGGTCGCCACGATCATCTCCGGAGGCACCATCACCGCGACAGGCATCGCAACGCCCCTCGTCATTGGCGGATCCGCCGTCGCGACTGTGGGCGCCGGCCTGCTCTACACTCTCGATATCGGAACGGGATCAGGCAAGTGGATCGGCTACCAGATCCTCGGCGGTCTGGGTTGGGGTGTCGCCTTCCAGGTCCCCATCATTGTTGGTCAGGCCATGTCCTCCGCAGCTGACATGTCGTCTACGACGGCCGTGATTTTGTGTAAGTTTTCCCCCAAACTCTCATTTCCTGTGTGCTTTCTCTTAGATCAACCAAGCTGACCAAAACCTCGCAGTCTTCCAAACCGTCGGCGGCGCCTTCTCCATCTCGGCTGCGCAGTCGGGCTTCGTGAACAAGCTGCTCTCGAGAGTCGTCGCGACCGCTCCCGGCGTGGACCCGCTGAAGCTCCTCGGCACGGGCGCGACCGACATCCGCCACGTGTTCCCCGCCGAGCAGGTGCCCGGCATCCTCGTCGCGTACATGGCCGGCATCAAGGTGGCGTTCGCGTTCACGATTGCGGCTTGCGGCGTTGCCTTCCTTATTAGTTTCCTCATGCCGTGGCAGAAGCTCAACAAGGAGGCTGTCAAGGAGGCTGGTGCGGCTGCTTAAGCCTGATAATATATAGGATATGATAGATTGGTACGGTGAATCGGCATCGAGGTTTCATTAGCGTCGGGTGTGAGGTGGAGGTCTTTTGCTGAGACGTTCTGGAACTACTAGAGGCACAGCGGTAACATGGCTATGGCGTCTGGTGTTGTGAGCGGTCACTCAGATTGGTTTCATTGGAATAAGATACGGGTATAGACAGACTGGGCATATCACCACTTCTGTGTACCAGATAATAGAGAAAGATAAAATTGAGACATGAGATCATCACGAAGAACCTTCGCAAGCATGTGTGTCTCCCACCACTCCTTGGGAAGCCTTCACGGTGAAGCTTTTCACCATCACTGAAGTGGGGCGCAGGTATTTCCGTGCGCACAATGATATCGTCCACGCAAAAGAAACTCGCCACGAATCCTCTGCATCAAGCGTATCACCTACCAGCAAATACCACACTTCTCACACCAGGGGAAAGAGGGGGGAGGGACAAACACCACATTACCACCACCCTCCAAGATGCCAAACCCCAAACCCCAACTAACCTTCGCGACCCCGCTCCCGCAACCGCCCCAGTCGGACGTGCTGGAGTGGCGGTTCCCCAAGCCGCACCAGCAGTACACGCTGACGGGCAAGTCGCGGGCGGCGTGGCACACGTCGTTCGTGGTGCCGGAGCTCAATCTCCTGCTGGACGCGGGCCTGGTCGTCAACAGCGCGCGGCCGAAGCACATCTTCCTCACGCACGGGCACAGCGACCACACGCTGCTGACGCCGGCGTTCGTGAAGCGCAGCGATCCGCCGGACGTGTTCTGTCCGGTGGAGATTGAGGGGGTGCTGGGCGCGGACGTGGCGGCGAAGGTGCTGAGTAATGAGGGGGGTGTGGGGGGTGGTGGGGGGGGGGTGGGTGAGGTGGAGGTTGGG
>SMOB01000023.1:0-16980 GCA_007388105.1 Coniochaeta prunicola | reverse complement strand
GTATTGGGTAGAGGTACACAGAGGGAAACGCAGGGGCTTGTACGAGACCATAGCAAAGTGGGCGAATCGGATGTAATTAGCGGGCAATGGCCCTTTAGGCTTAGTGCCTCCGGGCGAAATATAATCCATCCATCCATCCAGGCCTCTGTATTGTAAATTCCTTTACTTTTACCTCTTACTTTTTGGTAGCTGAAATATCACCTACAGTATAGCGAGCTCTGCAGCCCTGCCTCAGTTTATCGCTGTACGCCCCGTGACATTATTAAAGATTTTTAAGTAGGAGTATGCGTTCGTAATAAATTCGGTATGCGTCCCTATCATCTCCAGTTCAAAAATGCCCAAGTCAGGGTGAAGCTACGAGGGATGAGGCTTTGGTACGACCTCTGGCGCAGACATTGGGGTACCTTCCCCTAGCCCTTGACCAACCATTCTGGAGCCTTTATTCCCGAACAATCAACTGACGTGGGAGAGTACCTGGAGCTTTACGGAGAGCCCCATGAGGAGCTTCTACTACGACAAACAGGCCAAGGACCGGGTGAAATATGAGGAACTAGCTAAGTTGCACAAGAGGAATCGCCAGGAAGAGCTTGAGCGAGGACAAAAGAAGAAGGCCCGTGTCGTGAAGACCGACGAGTTTAAAGCGGTCATACACCATGAGCGCAAAAAGCCGTCAGTGGCCACTGGCTTAGGGCATCCAGGCATGTGTGATGCTATGTCCTAACACAACGCTTATTTGGAACCTCAGAGCACAGCACCGGTGTTAGACAGGAAAGGGTCTGGAGTCTAACTTGGGAGTACTCGATGCTTATTTACGGCGTATTTAGAAGCTGGAGGACAAGGGTCAACACCTACCGTGCCCCGGGAGGAGAGAATATGAGAGTCTGAGATTGTCTACCCCTATCTGTTCATATGTCTTGAGAACGTGCAGAGGATTCCAAGCCTCCTCAGCGGCACCGAGCTCCACGAGATAGTGCGTGCATTATCGCGATCAATGCGTGGGTGCCCGTCTCGCACGATCACGGCACACTAGGTAAAATGAGATAAGAAAATTAGGGATTAGGGTTGAAGTTAAGGCTAACATTTATCTCGACTTTTAGGTATACATGGCCGCTAATGTCTATATAGCTAGTGGATTCCCGTCTTACTTAGATTTCTGGGCAGCCTCCATAGCATCTTGCACCGCCTACCTAGGACAGCCCGTTGGCAAAACCACTTCAGTCAGCTTCGATGATTGAACCGAGGGAACACGCATCAATCAAGCTTTACTCTTGATTTCCGCAGCTTTCAGTTCCGACAGCCAGCTCTCGATTTTCTCGCCACTGAACGGTTCAAGTTCTTCCACTCCTAAGGCGGTAATCGCAGTCTCCACCTTGCCAGGGGTCCTGAATTCGTGAGGCATATTGGCCGAAAGATAAGAATCTATCTTGAAACTGCATAACATGTGCGTTATCCATTGAAAATTTAGTCGCGTCGGGATATACGGAGGTCTTACGTCGATTCGTAACCTGTTTGAAGCTCATGAATGTTCCGGCCAATCTCCGGGTCTAACCACATATCGAATTTGCCTCTCCGCGGTAACTCCGTATCGCGTAGATGTGGGACCAACTGCATCGGCTCAGGTTGACGTGCTGCTGATTGATTACTATATTCCTCTGTTTTGACCCTTCGCATGGCGCCTCATCCCAAGTTTGGACCCTAGGCTGTTTGGCAATGCCAGATGCCAGATAACGCCTCTGATCCTTTCGGAGTTTCGGCCAGTCTTTGTACCAAGTCAAGTATAAAGCCATGGCTGGATCATAGCCAGTGGTGGGTAGCATGCCTACATATCCGCATCAACTTGTCGACGAACTTCTCAGCAGTGCCATAGTCACCTAAAACCTTACCTGTGTCGTCATCTCTGTTTGTACGAGCTTACTTTCGAAAATGAAAGTTTTTGTCACCGGCGCGACGGGCAATATTGGCTCGGCTCTTGTCCAGGACTTGCTCTCGGCAGGCCACATTGTCTTAGGCCTCACCCGCAGTGATGCCGGTGCCGACAAGCTGAAGGCCGCCGGCGCCGAGCCGGTTCACGGTACGCTCGCGGACTTGGGGGTCCTCCAAAAAGCCTCCACCGAGTGCGATGCTGTTGCCCATCTGGCGTTCGGTCACGATCTAAACGACTTCATTGCCGCCTGCGAGACTGATCGCACAGCCATCTCGGCCATGGCTACTGCCATGGCCGCAGCCGGCGGAAACAAGGCCCTGGTTATCACGTCCGGCACGATGAGGCTCGAAAAGGGCAAAGTCGCCTCGGAGCACGCTGCCGCTGATACATCAAGTCCGTTGATGGCCGCTCGTGGGGTTTCGGAAGGTATCGCCCTCGGCTTTGTGGAGCAGGGTGTACGAGCCATGGTGATGCGTATGCCGCCTGTTGTGCATGGTGCCGGCAGCGTTGGGTTGCTTGGAATTCTGCTTCGGGCGGCCAAGAGGGACGGGAAGGTCACGTACGTCGGCAGTGGTGATAATCGCTGGTGCGCTGTGCATACTCTCGATGCCGCCTGCGCATTCAGGTTGGCTTTAGAGAAGGGACAGGCCGGGACTGTGTTCCACGCTGTTGCCGAGGAAGGAGTACCGGTGAGAGAGGCGGCGCATGCGATGGGGCAGAAGCTAGGTTTGCCCGTCGAAGCCAAAACACCAGCAGATGCCCAGGAAGTTTTCGGTATGCTGGCGTTTGCGACTGCGGCAGACAATCCGGCCTCGAGCGAGGCTACGAAGGCGGCCCTAGGATGGACCCCAGTACACCCGGGATTGCTTCAGGATATCGAGGGAGACTTACTGCAGCAGCCTGCTTGAACTACGTATTCGGTATGTCTCGACACTCTGCCACTTATTCCGCAGGGGCTTTGTTAATTAACAGTGGACACTAGCTATGTGCCTCCAGAGCTTGCGCAGCGCAACTCTCCAAGTTCATATCGGGTGTTGGTAATCTCGCCGCGGGAGGGTGAAGGCCGTGCTTGTAATAGCTCTACTAGGACATTTAGGAATGGATGCCTCAGTCTCTTACTACCAGCCTTCCATTTACTAGTTCATATCCTAGGTCTCATCTTTATTGTGTTTCGCTGCAAGCAATACAAATCTGGGTCAGTTACACATCGGGTCATAAATGCTGTCACATTACCATTTACGAACTGTCGGTCGGATCGTGAGTTACAAGGTTGGCTCGCACATACTTAATGGGGGACAAGGAGAACAAAGGGCATTTTAAAATCTGTTCTATTGAGCAAAAATGCATCACCGGCTACTACTAGTGATACATGACTATTCGCCTACCACAGGGACTTCTTTCCCAACCAACTTCCAAGCCGATCCCAGCTCCCCGTCTTGGAAACCTTGATCGGGACGGCGGGCTGATATGGGACCCGTGCATCCTGGCGGTTGAGCAGGTCCCTAAACTTATCACCGTACACCTTCATGTCCTTGAGATCGGCAAGCATCTGCTCGATGTCCTCGTTTGTCGGCACAGAGTCCAACTTGGCCTCGATCTGCTCTTTGCGCTTCTTGATGAGGGCCTCGTGCAGGGCGCGCTGGTCATCATACGTCTTGTACAAGTCCGTTAGCCCTTGCTTCTTTGCGTTCTCCATGAGGTACTTGAGGTGCTCGACGACGCCGTCATTGTAGGCCGTGACGGAGTTGGCGCCGAGGTAGATGCTGAAGCGGGCCATGGTCAGCGTGACCTTGTCCTGCTCCCACTGGAGCTGGACCTTTGTGTCCTCGAGCTTCGCCTTCCACTGCTCTGCCTCGGACTTGTCCTTGTTGTGCCTGGCCTTCTTTTCCACCACAACCTCGTCGGTCTTGGTGATGATCTCTTTGCGGAAGACCTGCCGGTACGAGATGTGGCAGTGCGACATGAAGGAGTGGTGGCACTGGTTGCAGTCGGCGCCCTCGGAGCTGAAGCACATGCACTCGCCCAGCTCCCGGACGCCAAACTTGGCCTCGGGCGTGTTGATGCTGCACGGCTCGTGGCACGACTTGTTGAAGACGGTCGTCATCATGCGCGTGCTCGGGTCCAACTCGCTCGACGCGCAGCCCTCGGCCTTGCACACGGTCCGCGGGTACGGCAGCTTCTCCTCGACGAGCGAGGTAATCTCAAATTGCATGTGCTCTTCGCCGAGCGTCTTACCTTCAGCCTCGAGCTTCTTGATCTCGGCGAGCTTGCCGTTGAGCTCCGTCAGCGTCTTGGTCATGGCCGACGACATGTCGGTCATGGTCTTGGCCATGCCGTCGACCAGACGCCGGTTGCGCTCCAGGCTGAGCGTGTCCTTTGTGTCGTGCATGGGCAGCGACATGGTGACGTTGATCATGAGACGCGCCTTCTCGGCCGAGATGCGCCAGCTGTCGCTGACTATGGCCATGCTCTTCTCCAGGCGCAGCTTCTCCTGCTGCCAGGCCGCGACATTCAGGAAACCCTCGGCATCAAAGACAAAGGCGTTCTGGTCGGTGATGAGCTGCTGCATGGGAAGCTTTTTGCGTTTGAGCAGGTCCATCAGGGGCGCGCCGACGGTGCCCACGGAAAAGGGGGGGATCGAGGTGCGGCCGTAGCTGAAGCCGAACATGATGTTCTTGATGGTGTCCTTGTGCAGATGCATCATGAGCTCCGACAGGACAAAGTCGAAGCTCGTCGTCAAGCGGGACTCGTTGTTCTTGACCACAAACAGGATCGAGCTAATGGTGTTGAGCGACTCGAGTATGCGCATAATGTCGGCCACGTTCTTGTAGTCTTGGTCGATGCCGCGCGTGTCGCCCAGCCCGGGCGTGTCGACGAGCCGCAGCAGCTTGACGTTGATATTGATGGCGTAGATGACGCACGACTGCGTCGCTGACTGGCCACCGCTCGAATATGCCTCGGTGGGATTTTCGGTGCCCCATGACACCTCCACCTTCTTGTTCGCAATTGTTGGGTGAGGCACCGAGAAGCTACCAGGGATGGCATAGGTCAGCTGCTCGGCGTCCAGGGCATCCTCGAGCGTGTCGTAGAGCAGGTAGTTGACAAAAGCGTTGATGAAGGTCGACTTGCCCGCCCCGGTCGCGCCCATGATGAGGATGTTGTACTGTTCAAAGGGCTTCATCTGGCACAGCTGGTTGCGGAAACGAACGCTGGCGGCCTCGGCCGTCTCGCCCTCGGCCGGCGTGATGGAAACGAACGCGCTGCCGTGCGTGTCCTTGCTGTTGCAGCGGAACTCTGCCGAGGCCGTGTCGTACGAGCCACAGTTACAGTACATGTGGTAATGGTCTTCCGTCTTGACGCACCCAAAGGTAACCTGCTCCTTGCACGTGGGACACATCCAGGTGCTCGAGGCGGTGGCGCCGACCTTTAAGCATGCCGGGTGAGGGCAGGTCATGACAACGGGGAGCCGATTCTCGAGCACCACCGAGACGTCGCCGCTGGACGACGGCGGGCTGCTTGTCGGCTTGCAGCGGATCAGACACATCTTCTCGAGCTCCTCCTCGTCGGCCACAATGTCTGGCACAATCCCTTTCCCATCTCGCCGCAGCTGGATACAGGGGGCAACCCCCTAAACGTGACGGCTCCCTCGTCCGTGTCGAGGTCAACAATGACGACTCGTGTCTTGTCCTTGCTGAGCAACTCGTACGCTTTGGCCTTGGTCTTCTCGAAGCTCTTCATGGTCGCGGCAGCTGATAGGTAGAACGCATAGACATCTCCCGTTAACAAGTCGGACTTAGAGGTTCCGTTGGCTCCACTGACTCCATTTGTGGCATTCTTCGGACCCGCGGTCAGGGCTGCGAGACTTGAAACGGGGATGCCCGCTTCCTCCGCCTCGGAAAGGGCAGAGATCTTGGTCGCCCATGGCCTGAGGTTGCTGTTGATCTTGGACGGGTCCTTCTTGCCCTCGGCGGCGTAGTCAGAAAGCATGTTGGTGAGCTTCGACGCGCTCTTGCCGCTGCGCGCATTGGCGAGGGCCTCTCCAACCTCGTACCGGAACTTGTCGTCAAGGTTGTCGGCTGTCTTGTCTTGGGCGAATTTGTCGAGCTGGTCCTTTGGCAGGTACTGTTTGTGTGCCCTGAATCTGGCCATGAAATCGGCGAATGCCTTCTTTTCGACGCCAATCTTGTCGGAAATCTCGAGGATCTGGGCAAGCACCTTTTGGTCCACCTCCTTATAACGGGCCAGGTCGAATGAGAGTTCCTCCTCGCCTTGGACGAGCTCGAGAAAGTCCTTGATGGGCATCAACTGGATTGAGAGGGTTGCAGTGGCCTTCTCGATGGCAGTCGGGAACTGGGCCGCAAACTTGCAGATGCCTTCGTACGTCGTCGTCTTGCTTGCCTTCAAAGTGAAGTCACTTCGAGCCTTGACCTCATACTTGTCGGACAAGGCAACCAGCTCTCCATCAGGAACTGCGTTCTTCTTCTCGTCGTCATCGTCGTCCCCTGCGCTCTCGGTGTTGAAGCACCGACCAATCTCGGATACAAGTCGCTCAAGATCCGTCGAGATGTCCTTTGCGTCACCGGCTCCAGAATTTTGCAGGAGAACCGTAAGTCGCGCGCCCCGGGTCACGCCGACCACAACGTGCGTCGCGTTGTTATCTGTATTCTCGAAGATCTGCAGGTTTACTGCGTCCTTCAGATCCTGCGACCCGGTGTTCAGGGTCTCATTCTTGGCTTGCACGGTGCAGATCGCGGCGGCCTGCTGTATCTGATTGCTAGGCAAGCTCGAGGACAAGAGGAACTGGCTGGCGCCAGCGGGCTTGCTAAGTCCCAGAGCGACACTGACGCCTGTCTCTGCCGACACACCCAAAGCAGCGTATCTGTCGCGCTTGAAATCGCTGCGTGCGATAGTGAATGCTTTTTTGACCTTCTTCTTCTCGTCAATCAGGTCCTCTGGCCGCTCCGAGTCGAAGAGGTTGCTGTCGCCAATGATGACATCTTTGCACGCATTGTACAAGTCGCCGATCTCAACTTTCTGGCCCAGGATCTGGCGAGTGATGTTAGGCGACATGGTGGAACGGAGGACGAATTCTGATGTTGGATGGATGTATGGAGATCACGGTTGCGTAGGTATTGTAACCTTTATAGAGCGAAATCAGTTGTATATGTTCTGATCTCGGAAGCCTCAAACTGCCACCTCGAGCCAGAACCACCTGCATCCAAGAGTTGCCGTCCAGGATTCTGCTTTGTCCACCCTGACAAGATACTGGCCACTCTCCCACACCGTACCTCCGAAAGTACTCGGTACGAAGAAGTACATACATTACCCACATGTGAATCGGGGACGCCATTGTGCTCATCGAGCTGAAGAAACGAGCCCCTGCCGGACTGGAGCCAGACTGGGGTCGGGGGCTCGGGGGACTCTCCAGTTTTCTAGTCTAGACCACCCGCGGTTGGAATATATTGGTCACGGCCCGCTCCGTCTTTAGTCTGGCCCGGCACTCTAGCTTACTACGTGGCTGGCTGGTAGCTACGTGTCGGCAATAGGTTCAGTAGCTGCAGCGTCAGCTCGTAACTATTGGGTCGATTGTTGAGTAGGTCGCTAGAAACGCGGGGGAAGCCAGCCACCTGCCGATCGCACGTCTAGTGTAACATCGAGTCCCAATCTATTGTCTTGGCAACGCTACCCTAGGGTAGATAGTCTACACTAGTTCTTACCCCTTAATCAGACGTCCGGTCCACCTATCACTTCCTACACTAACAATCCTCAACAGCCGATCACGTCTGCAGACATGGACCATTCAATGACAGGTCTCAAGGACGTGATGGGCAAGAGAATCATCTCGACCACCAGGTGACTGCCCATCCCTTGCTCGACATCCATGTATTGCTGCAAATCCTGCCAGGTCATAACCTGGTTCTCCCTGAGCCCCAGCTTGTTAAGCTCGTGCGTCACGCGCCTCGGCAGGCCGATGCAGAGCTTCTCCATGTCATTGGCCCGCGTCGCCAGCTGCTCCATGGCCGATTCGATACCGCCACCCGCTTTGTCAACCGTCTTGCTCTCTGAAAACACAGAGACGGGGGTCCCCGCCGGCACGAGCGTCTGCGTCAACGTGTCGAAGCCGCTGACGCGGAACCCGCTGCTGGCCCCGGCCGAGCGGAAGAACTTTTCGTGAGTCTTGCTGGCCTTGACGAAGACCACCTTTACCGCGACTTTGACCGAGAGCCGCTCGACCTTGCGGTTCGCCGTGGCCGTCTCGCTCAGCGCCACGCCGGCGTCACCGCCCAGCCGGTACCCCGCGACGTAGTAGTCTCCGTACTGGTACTTGAAAGCAGGGATACCCCCCTGGTGCTTGAGCACGACCAGGGCGTCTGCAGAGAGCGCAGGTCGGGATCGCAGGGTGATGCTGCCGGCGCGATAGGATGTCCTGATGGACATTTGCGTTCTGGTGGTGGCGCCCAGAGCGGGGGTTTCCCGCAACGGCGAGTTCAGCTTTTGCCTCTCCAATAGTGGCAAACCTAGGCATGGGGTTGCGCTCACCGTCTTTGTTCTCCATGAGGTCTCGATCATAACCCCCTGTCACGCTGGCGTTTAGAAAGGAGCAACCCGCTGAGATGCCGAAGGAAACACCGAGGTGCTCTTCCGACATGGTGCTGTTGTTTGTCTCGGTGCTCCGGAAGCTTGCATGCCCCCCGTCATCGAGGCGATAGATCAGCTCTGCCGACCTGATAGAGTCTGGGTCCCATGGGGATGTCTTGCCCCACGGATCGACCCGCTCACAGAGCCGAGAGTGGAACAATGTGCCAGGCGCAAGGGGCTTGTTGCTCGGGGACCATGGCAGGGTGATGGGCGCGTTGTTCCTTGCTAGGAAGGCAATACTCTGCTGGGGCACCGGGTGATCCGTCGCTGCGTCGGCGATGGCCGCCAGAGAAGGGGTCGAGCTGGGCTGTACTTGGGTCATGGTGCTCTGCTCCGCAAAGTCCCCTGCTGTCTGGAATATGGTTGATGATGCTTGCATGTTCCGACCTTCAAGCACAGCTTGTGCTTTATCTTGACCGTCTTGTGGGACGCCAATTTATGTCCTGTCATCAAGATTACGATAAAGTTGAACATGCTTCTCGGGGACCACGATCGACACAGATCCACTCCAGAGGGAAGGATCCTTGCTCCGGGTGTACTGTGGATTTTCCATGCGACCTTGGCCAGGATGGCATGTGGGTACATATAAGGGATCGTCGTAATATTGATTCTTACTATTGATTCTTCAGCTACGCCACCGACTGTCGATGACGGAGGACCCGCGGACCCTGTCAGACACCTCAGCTTTCACTCAGGTGATCGTTTACACATTCAGGTCTAGGTCAAGGCTATACCGACCTGTGATGTATCTGTAGCGCCCTACACTAAAAAGTTCCCAAATAAATCACCTTTGGCACTTGTCGTTCATATGGAAGTCTTTTCAAGTCCCAAGTAATCTGTATGTCGGTCATTTAGCCTTCCTTTCTATCATCTTGCTTGAACCTCTAACCCAAGTCCACCTCCTGTTAACAAGGGAGAATTTGCCACCATGGGGTTACTCATCGCGCCTTACAATACCGCCATGCGGCTGGGTTAGTCTCTCCGCACTTTTCTAGACATAGTCTTTTTGACAGCTACGGATATCATGCTGTAGGCAGGAACGAGGGGGCCTCGAAACTGACACATCGCTCGCCCAAAAATAGGGCAAGGATTCAACTCGTACACCCAGGAAATCTGCATCGACGACGCCGTCATCATCGACCCCGGCAGACCGCTCAACGCCCTCACCAACGATGGATCCACGATGCTGGACCTCCGCGAGGGCATGAAAGGCGACTCTCCATATAGTGCCATCAAGGACCTGTCCCCCACTGAGCTCGAGCTCCTGGGCGTCTCGAAGCCTGCTGACGCCGCGCACGACCCTGATCCGGTGCTTGACTCAGACACCGAGGCCCCGCCAGCCGGTAAGGCCAAGCCGCTGCCTGCCCCTGCACCGAGACCCCATCCGCCGGCGGGCGACAGCGATGATGATTCAGACGCGCCGTCTCAGCAGAAGCCTGCAGCTCCCGTCAAGAGACCGACTCCTCCGCCTGACAGCGATGACGAGTTTCAGCCACAGGCAAAGCCCAGCGGGGCCAAGAAGGTTAGCAATGCTCTCAGACAAAACGAGATGATTCTCTGAGACAGTATGCTGACGTGGACGGTACCAGGGACCTGCTCCGTCCCTGACTGACGACAGTGACGCCGAGCCAGTCAAGAAGCCCGTCAAGCCCGTGACTGGCGACAGCGACTCGGAAACCGACTCGGACACCGACTCAGACACCGAGGCTCCAAAAAAGGTTACGCCCACCAGGCCTGTAGCTGTCGATAGTGACTCGGAAACTGAGGCTCCGAAAAAGACCACTCCCGTTGTTGCCGACAGCAGCGACGACGAGGCGGGTAAGAAGGCATCTGTCGTCAAGAAGCCCGCTGCTCCAGTCAACAAAATCCCTGCCAAAAAGCCAGCACCTGCGAAGCCCCCTACCAAGGAACAGGCTGCTGCTGCCCGCAAGAAGGAGGCCTTTGACAAGAAACGTGTCGAGGACGACGAGAAGCAGCACGCCACTCGAGAGCAGGCGCGCCTCGAGGCCGACGAGCGCCAAAAGGCAGCCGAACTGCGTGCCAAGGAGGCGGCCAGCATCAAGCCCTACACCAAGGCAGAGAGAGACGCCCTTTTTGGGGCCTTGACCAAGCAAGTTGAGCTGGCCGAGAAGGAGACGGCGGCGTCCAAGCTCAAAGCCATCAAGACGCGGCAGTACGAGCGCAAGGCCACAGGAGCAAGGGGACCCTCGCAGGTATGTGGACGTCGTCACGGGAGCTTGCAACCTTGTCGGATGCAATGAATCGCCAACTAATGACACTGTCTGCCGCATAGATTGTCACATACACTTCCAGTTTCATCGACAAGCTTAGGTATGTTCTCATCCCTGTTTTAACTTGGTCACCTATTCCTCCATGAGCCTCGAGAGACAAAGCACCATGTGACTGACGTATTCGTCTTGCAGCGAGATTACCGACGATATGAACATCAGCGGAGCGCTGAGCATCAAGTATGGCACCATTGGCGGCTCGGGCCGCGGCGCGTTTGTCAACTCGGAAAAGTTCAAGGACAGCGATCTCAACTTCTACATCAGCGTCAAGGTTGTCAACCAGACAGTCAACCTCCGGGACGCCCTCGTGTACCAGCCTCTGCGCACCGTCGACTCGAACAACTTTCGTCAGGTGTATGGTGACTCGTTTATCTCTGGGTTCATCGAGGGCGGCGAGTTCAACGCCATTGTCAGCATGAAGGTCCACAACAAGGCCCAGATCATGAACATTGAGGCAGAGTGAGTGTATTCTATACGCTCCTGGACTACTCTTCCAAGACTGACCTCGGAACTTGTGTGTGATTGCAGAGCCAAAGTTGCCTTGACCGTCGGCGTGGCCGACATCAGCGCCGAGGCTGCCGTCAAGATTGCAAAGAAGAACATCAGCAACAACACCGAGACAACCATCATGGTCAGCTGGTCCGGTGGTGGTTACATCAAGCCCAGTAAGCACTCGATCCGGATCCAAGGGCGTTGGGTACAGATTCTTAAGCTGCTGACACTACGCAAAGTTGACGAGCCATGGGACATCGAGTCCCTTACCAGCGCAGCAGCGAGGTTCCCGGACCTTGTCGCCATCACGCCGCAACGTACCTAGTGAGTCTGTCCGTCCGAACGCCACATGGGCGCTGACCTTATGGCCAAAAGCGCAATCTTGACCAAATACGAGACGCTCCGGAGCTTCGTGAAGCTTAAGCCGGCCAATTTCAGCAAACTGGCCTACGAGAACGCGCAGATGTACACAAATACTCTGCTCGATGTTTACATGGACTACAAGAACGTATGTAAAACCATGAAAACTAGTTGTCGATCCTGATCCAGCTGACCGTGTGCTCTTCGGTCGTTTTCCAGCTTCACAAGAAAATTGAGGGGTGTACGTCTCATTATTAAATACCGTAATCAGTCGGCCTAACAACTGGCCACCATTGTTCTACTGCTGATACTCTGATAGGGATGTTCGACATTGAGAACAAGATCAGCAAACTGGCCCCCAACTCGGCCTGGAAGCCTATCAAGACTGAGACAGAAAAGGACGACAGTGAGAGTGGCGATGACGAGGACGACGACGAGGACGACGTCAAGTCTCACCGCGCCACTTCCAACGACAAAAGGAACGGCAGTGCAAATACGGCAAACCAAGCCCTCGGCAAGACTGGGGCCGCGCACGACTTGTCACGATTCCCCATTACTCTCGGTGGGCTCGACATGGCTAAGAAGGGCTGCCGCATGCAGATGACGCGCATCGTCAACGAGGTCGACGCCATCACGGCCGACCCGTCTCTCGCCACCATAGAAGACCGGCCCGAGCCGTTCATGCCCATACGGATGTTCAAAGAGCGCATGCCCGAGGTCGTCCGCGTCGTCAAGCGGCCCGCGGTTCCCTTGCGGCTGGAGAAGATCCAGCCGGGTCTCGATCGGCAATACCCCGGCACTTGCCCGGACTTTGAGAATCTCGAGGACGCGGAGCGTCTCTCGCTGACGGAGCTGGAGCGCGAGAGGCCGACCATCGGCCGCTTCTTCCGCCTCGCCAAGCCCGTGGGCTCGGCCAAGAACGGCACCCCGTTCAACAACGTCGACTTCCTCCGCTACGACACGTACGTCACGGCAGTGCGCGTCGAGGTGTACAAGGGCGTCGTGAGCTACATCGAGACGACGTACAACAACGGCCTCGTCACCCGGCACGGAGGGCAGTACGATAGAAACGCCACCAAGACTTTCGTACTCGAGAACCTGGGTCAGCACGAACGCCTCATCGCGGCGACGGTCGAGACAGGCAAAGATAATGAGCTGCCCTCCCCGGACACGAACAGCAAAAGCCCCGAGCCGCGCATCACGCGTCTGAAGCTCTACACGAACCGCGGGCGGCAGCTTCTTGCCGAGGACGCACCCGGTAAGCTCGACGACATGGACATCAAGCCCGTCGACAAGCGCGGGCCCCGCTCGTTTACCGACCTGAGCGTCACGCACTTCGATCCCATCATGGACAACTCGTTCATCAAGGGGTTCTGGGGCTACAGCAAGAACGGGCTCAACGGCATGCTCGAGGACGGCATCTGGAGACTGGGTGTCATCTGGGGCAACAACTTGACCCCCGAGGTGCCGCCGACTTCTGATGACGAGGAGGAGACGACCGACAAGGGCAAGGATAAGGGCAAGGACAAGGGCAAGGACAAGGGCAAGACTGCTAGCAAGTAGAAGTAACCATGATGTTTGAGTGGCGATGGATGGATTTTATCACCGTGTGTTGGAGAGCCCGAGTGAGCGGCTTTTGATCATGTAGTGAGTGTGTGGTAGGAACGATCGAGTCTAGAGACCACGCATCAGGGGGGCAATATCTCCTCACTTTTGCCTCCAAATTCATCCCACGGGGATTACGATTGTCATGATTGAGAATGGATGAGTATTCTAGATCGATGAAAGCCCTCTGATCATCTCACATTCTCGCTCGTGTTGTGAGTTATCTCGTGGAGCTCAGAGCCATCTTACGCCTCATAAAAGAAGAGTCTACGCATGTACGCCCGTATTCTGGCTTCAATGGTTTGGATAACCCGCTGTCGGTCTCGGCTCTGGATATGGCGTGATTTCCATGTTTCTAATCAACCCATGTTTCTTCATGACTCCCTGCCCATGCTTTCCTAGAGGGACGAGACGGGTCACAGCCAGGTTCCAGGATCTAGGGTCTAGACCCTTCGTGCGTGATACTGTCAACGTGTTGTAGGCGCCATGTACATGTACCTCAAGGATACTTGTGGTGAGCAAGTCAACTGGATTCCAACAATAACATCCTCCCAGCCGGGGGCTCATTATCGACTCTTCGAGCCCGTGGGGCCGCGTTAGCTTTTGCATCAATAGTCCAGGGGAAGCTGAGAAAGGCGCAGCTGAGGACTAGCGGTCTGCGGTCTACGCTAAGCCGCGACTGGCGAGTCTTGAGGCGACAGTGAGTGGGATGTGGGAAGTGAGAAAGGCGCGACTATGTGAACAGCTGCAAGACCATAAGGCCAGAAAATATAAATATATGAATACACCGCTCTGCCTCCGCCGACGCTCTTTTAACCGTCATTCGCAGTTATCTCCCCCTTCTTTCTTCCAGAACACAGTGTCCATCATGGCGTTGCAACCCCTCAAATTCTTAGCCAAATACTTCTCAAATCTAGCGCGCTTCTCCGGGGAAGGGCTCCTTAGTCTATTCCCGTCATGCGATTATCCCGGCGGGGAGATTGAGATCTTTCCGGGAGACAAACGCCTCCAGCGGTCCGCGCTGTCCAAGCTCTACGGCCAGTATGACTTCAGCCACAAGAAGATGCTCAGCGAGCTCGCGGCCGACCCGGCCACGTTTGTCAACAACGCCGTGAACACCGAGCTCAAGCTGAACCCGGATTTGTACCAGTACGAGTCGGCCAAGGACGCCAAGCAGCAGCTGGGCATTTACTGGTCCGACTCGATCAATAAGCTCTGGAGTCACCTATACAAGTTCTGCACCAAGACGTTTGTCCGGGATGCGGCCAAGGCGGTGCGCAAGGGCGGTGTGTACGCTCTCGTCGACATTGGGACGTTCCCCGGCTTCAGCGGGCTGGTTTACGCCGACGAGCCCGACGGCAAGGAGTTCATCAAGAAGATCCATGCGTGCGACGGCGACGTGAGCAAGATCCGAACCATCATCAAGGCCTACAGCTCGTCGCACATGACCAACTATCGCGACGTCGTAGAATCCGGCAAGGCGCCCACCAAGAAGTGCTATCTGGTCCTCGGGGATCACTTCGCTGAGTACTACGGCGAGTACTGGCTCGAGAGCACGGCCGACGACGGCAGCCTTGTCAAGGGCCAAGCCATGCTCCTGAAACCCGTCATCTGGCACCCCTTTGTCGGCTGGATCATCCACGTCCATCTCATCACTGGCCCAAACGAGGTGACACACTTGGTCCTGGGTGGCGGAGAGGGCAACACCCCCTTTGTGGACGCCATGAACTCCTGGGCCGCTCCGAGCCTCTGGACCGCCATCAAGATCCTGGGCGGGCTAATATGGACTTTCGACAAAGACAAGAAAGCCGGCCTGATCAAGGAGAGCGTAACCTTTGAGACATGGGTCAACAAGAACCACCCTTACCTGACCTTCCACTTGCTCCTCATCCGTGGCCTGCTGTCTTTCGGCAATGCTCCTGCGTGGTTCCAGCACGTGCTCGGCCGCACGGAGAACAAGGCCATGAGCCAGGAACAGTACATCAAACTGAGGAAGACGATCAAGGAGGCCGGCGGGGTCGACTATACGGCCCCTCCAAGTTATTCTCCCAATGGCTCGCTGGACCCGATGACCAAGGAGGTCAAACCATGGATGGGAAACGGAGTGTGGATCGGCAATGAGCAGCTTCTTGCCGGCCAGAGCGCCAGCTGGACACTCTTGGACTTCGCAACTCCCTCGATGAGCCGGGCAAGAGACCAGCACCGCAAGACACAGATCGCCTACCTCGACTACAGCGGTGAGGCTAAGGGCGACGCCGATGTGGAGAAGGGCGCGCTGGCCACCATGGTCACCAGCACGACACAGGGAATAGTCGACAAGACGGAAGCAAAGATCAGGAAAAACCTTGCCGCGTGTGAGGCTAAGCAGTCAGAGGTCCGCTTTGCCTCGAGCACTGTGCAGCAGCCAGTGACGGTCGTGATGGCCAAGCTCAAGCAGGAGATCTACACACAAGCGAATATCAACGGCATCGTCCAGCACAACGATGAAAAAATTGAAGGTCTACTGCCGGACCTTGTGAAAACAACCATGGGCAGGCTGGAAAAGCGAAGCCAGGCGAAGGCGACAAGCATACCCAAGGAGCTAAGCGAGAAGCGGGTGACTGTCCTGCTGCACGAGGCGTGTCGGCATCGTGTCGCGTACCCCTTCCTCTTCTGGGAGGGTGGAAACAGCGCGGAGTTCATGCCCTGCGCGATGGAGGAGGCCGCGACCAGGGTGGCGATCTCGCTGATAGACTCCGAGATTGCGGCCGCCAAGGCGAAGAGGGACGCTGCGAGGGCAGCTCATGAGGAGGCCGCCAAGGAGAAGAAGCCACAGTCCGTCCTTGACGAATTGAAGTCCAGAGATGACAAGCAGCTCGCCAGGACTGCCTATTTGAAGTCAGTGCGCGTGGAGATGGAGGGGAGACATGCGAAATCTGTGCAGTCGCTGGAGAAGTTCGAGAAGAAACCCTAGGATCCACGATTTGTGGCATGGCTCACGTTCGCTTGCACCGAGGCAGGAATTCTGAAGGGAGCGAGACGTAGGGAGTCAATAGGATGGGAAATAGTTCTAAAACCAGGGAAACTTTGAAGCTATTTGGTGCTTCTATGTAGTCTAAGAGGTGTTGCAGCCCGCGCTTTACATTGTTCTAGTGGTCTGCTGTCAGTGCCCCACATGCCGCCTATGATGTCCGCCACTCCCGCATCATCATTTTTGTCTTTTCGTCGTCAATCCGCTTGCGGACGTCCACCTTGTCAATATCCAGCCAACGCAACCAACACGGCAGCCTCCCCGGCCACCACGACGGCCCCTACGGCGTAAAAAAGGAAGGACGAGAGGCACGCAGGGCTGCACTGACACACCTCGGAATACCGACTTCCGTCGCCACGGCGACATCCGCTCCCCGAGCATTAGAAGCAACACCACTTTTGGCCCAGTTCCGCGTCGGAGGGTGGGTTCAGGGGCAAGTAAACAAAGTCACGTGACAGTTACCGCTATTCTTGATCAGACATCTGCAATCCCGTTATAGCGCTGCCTGGTAAACATCGTCACTGTGACGGGCTGAAAGCCCGAGTGGCTTCAGGGCGCCTTCAGCCACAGTCAAGTGACCAGTCAGGTGATGATTCCCAGCCCCGGCGCTGTAGGAAACCTGAAACCAAAAGCAAAACTCGCTTACCAAAGGGAAGCAAGGG